>JAVQJV010038232.1:0-36949 GCA_036024995.1 Gadopsis bispinosus
CAATCACACCAGTGGCCTGCTGGAGGTCATGTTGTAGGGCTCTGGCAGTGCTCACCCTGTTCCTCCTTGCACAAAGCAGTAGATACCGGTCCTGCTGCTGGGTTAAGGACCTTCTACGGCCCTGTCCAGCTCTCCTAGAGTAACTGCCTTCTGGCAATGGCACGTACTGATGTGCCATCCTGGAGGAGTTGGACTGCCTGTGCAACCTCTGTAGGGTCCCGGTATCACCTCATGCTACCAGTAGTGACACTGACTCTAGCCAAATGCAAAACTAGTGAAAACAGTCAGAAAGGATGAGGAGGGGAAAAAATGTCAGTGTCCTCCACCTGTAAAACCATTCCTGTTTTGGGGGTCGTCTCATTGTTGCCCCTCTAGTTCTCAAGAGCACAGTGAGTTTAGTAAAAGCAGCCAACAAATGTGAATAAAAGTTAAGGTTTCCTTGTAGAAAAGTTTAGACCTCTGCTTAAATGACAAGAGACGGAACTATTACCAGCCTCCAGTCAAAGTGAGTGGTCAGTCCTTTAAACCCTCTTAAGCCCCCATGAGGTATTTAGCCAAAAGATTACTTTAGTTGTGTGGACAAGAAGAATTCTTGATTTACCTCATCAATCTCTAGGTTAGCCTCCTCCACATTTTCTTCTTTATCTAAATGAAAAAAAGAAAAGCAAACAAAAATCTCAGTTGGGCACCTGCAAAACATTGATTCCATTACATGATTACTTTACATATTCATAAGCAGGCATGTAAAAAGCATGAATGGATGTTCCATTCATACCTTGGATAATAATGTGTTGTGCAAACATAAAAGTGGAGAAAATGTCATTTGACGTCATTTGATGTCTTGCATGTCATCAGAGGTGGAACCTTCCTGTTGCCACAAGAACCTTATTCATTCAATTTCAGTCATCTATTTATTTCCTTATTTACCTATTTTTCAAAACATTTACAGAATTAAAAAATGATATACTCCAGGTTTTAATGTTCACAGAAGACCGCATTTAAAGAATCTGCAGGTGCCACATGTATGATCAGAGTCCTGTATTCCTATTCGATCCGAACCTCTGCATACATACCACAAGCAACACAGACCAGAGTAGAGACGTTGCAGCATTTATCATAATCCAGTAACATTGCTAATGCTTCCCAAAATTAAAATGACTCTCTTTTAATTTTGATACAATGGACCCTTTTGTCTGCAGTAAATGCATTTATGGAAAACTCACAATTCAATTTGCTTTTTAAGTCACAGGAATAGCTTTCACAAACTCCTGGTCCATAAACCTTCTCAATTCAAGGAACATATACCTCAAATTCAACCAAAAGCATTGAGAATCTTAATCTGTCTTGTCAACCTCAACATAACACAAGACCAATAGATATTTCAAACTATCCAAAAACCTTTGACACATCCTATTCATGCAATACCTTTATTTTTCTAGTCTTTAAATTAATTCATGTTTCTGGGGAATTTATTCCAGATTCCAGGGGTCCAGATCTTTAGCAAAGCAAAAATAAGTGATGGAGTGTGTCTGCGTGTGTGTCAAAACAGCCATGACAAATATTTTATGCCACAGACGTCAAGGTTAGAACTGTGCTCAGTGGTCATGTGAACGTGCTGCACGTGCCAGACCTTCTCAGAAGAGAGATACCAGTCACATGATTTTTATGTCGTTTTGCCCCTTTTATGTCATCCTTCCTGTGACCTGTGGTGGCTACAAGTCTACATTAAGTCTCCAAGTCGTAAGTGGAGCAGCTCCAGGACGTGTCTCCTGATGGAATCATATATTCATTTATATTGATTTCTAGCTGCAGGAGAGTTTTGAAGAACTGCTTTTCATGTTTACAAAATGATTGGACTGCTGGAGGAACGAGATTCAGATTTATGATGGATTTTTCTTTTTAACACAGCACATTTTGGGACAATTAACTGGTTGTATATAAGCACAATGCTTCAGTTTGTTGTGAAAATGTCGAGGCTGCTGTCAACATTACAGAGGGTCATCTGGAATACATACTTAACATGTCAATTATGCATGAAAATATATTCTAATGCCCGCTGGCGTAATGTACCACGTATGTACTGCGTAATACTCAACTATGAACTCGCAAAAGAAGGAAAACGCAGTGTCCAACAATAGAGTCTTTCTGTCTGCAGGATATAAATTATGGCAGCTTGGCCTCGTTGTTACAGGCCAGAGAAAGCTGCTGTCAACATTAACCTATATTGTCCCAGAGTGAGCTCAAGCTTAAAGACAAAAATGGGTAAATCATTAACATTGAGAAACCAAAAGGATGTGGCTCTGTGATTGGAGCACTGATAGGAAAACACATGATGTTCCTACTGTAAATTAATTTAAATTCATTTACCAATGACATTACAGCTAATGGTATAATATTAAATACTGCTAAGGCACACTGTATATGGAATCCAGTAAATACTCATGTGTGAAAGGGTTCTGCATGATTCATTTTCTGTATAGTCAAGCACTCATCTGCTCTTATAAAGCATTGTATGTTTAGCCTTTTTTCTCCTGGAACAATTAAGTTTAATTACAGAGTAATTATTTTCATCTAGAGCTAGACTGATAAATCAGCCAGACCAATATTATTGGTCGATATTAGCTAATTGCAGATTTATCTGTGTCAACTCATATGTCAGCTGGTAAGTGATTGCAGTACAGAAATGCCAAAGATATGTATGGTATGTCTTTATGTGAATAATTAATATCAGGTGATGTATTGTTATTGGATTTTTGTAACCCTCAAATATTAATATCGGTGCTCTTTGCAGAACTGGCAAGGAGATCTAGTGTAAGATGAAACTATTACAGCGTTAAAGAGTTACATGAATTAGATGAATTCTGTTGGTTTTTGGCATCATTTGAACCAATGAACATTTCCTGAGCAAAACCTGTTGCATTCCCAATAATCCGCAGCCATTCAAGAAAAGAAAACCTGATTGAACATTGTACATGAGCTCAGTGCAAGTACTGCAAATGTACATATGTTGTCACACATGGTTCCAACCTGTGCAAGTGTAGTAAGTAGTAAATTGAATATCTTCTGGTGTTGGGCTATTTGTTGGACAAACCATTCTGGGAAGTTGTGATGGCCATTTTTTGACATTTTACAAACTAAACATTTCATGTATTGCTGAATGAATGAATTAAACTAAATAATTGACACCTGTTTTACCTTCTGACACGCCTTCTATCTCGTCCTCTGTTTTGCCATTCTCCATGCTTAGGTATCCTGCCCAGTCTGGTCCAATCTAGTTCACAACTCTCTGGTTCTGATGTCCTCATCCAGCTCACGATGACTTGAGTCCGCTCCTCTGCCTTGTTCTTTTCCTCTGAACAACCCTATCCTTTGCTCACTTTCTCTCCTCCAAAGCATGTGAGTCCTATGATTTCCCTTTTGCACAAAAAGGCCCTTGTCTTCAGAGAGTAGAGGGACAGAAGGCAAAGATCAGGAGGGGAGAGAGAGACATTTGTTCATCATACTGCTGCATAGGCCGACTGTAGCTAACCCATTAGATTTAAGGAGGCGTGACTGGCTGGTCATGACAATGATTTAACAAGGCAGCACCAATCAGAGTAAGCTTGAAATGGAAAATCCAGTTACTACAGTGGTATAAAACATGGAGCCAGCTGATTGTAGTCCCCTGCCACTTCCAAAAAAGTGTCAGTAAATGTCTGTCTGTAGCTGCAGTGTCAAGTCTACATAGATGTGTTTGAGTGTGTGTGTGTGTGTGTGTGTGTGTGTGTGTGTGTGTGTGTGTGTGTGTGTGTGTTTGTGTGTGTGTGTCACCACTAGGACACGTGAACTTCGTGTGTTTATATCGTGTCTCCATTCCTTTACCAGATTGATTTATTTGAGCTGTTGGCATGTCAGCAAACAGCTGCTTATTTACACGTCCAGCAGTAGCCTACTATCAAACACTTGTCACCCCTTGTAGCTTTACAAGACAACAGCAGCAGTGCTCTACTTGAATTCCTGTCAGTTACAAATGGTGACTGATGGGTTTTCATGGTTTCCATCCAACTACCAAGTTTTAAAATGAAAAGAAATCTGGAGGTGTGGAATTAGAAAGAATTTACCAGAGCTTACCACACCTCTGTTACAGCGGCTCGAGCCTACATTAGCCGCTACTAGCATAACCCACAGAACTGTCAGAGATTTGGTTATATTGTGGGTATTGTAGGTGCCAGGTTTTGACAAGGAAGAAGAATATGTGGCATTAAAAAGGTAATATCTCTTGTTCTTACTCTGTAGTTTACGCGCTGTAATTTCTATTACCATGTCATTATTTAAGTTGGGTGCGTAGACATTTCCTAGGGTAATAATACCCTCTAATGTTTTTTTCATTTTCACATTTCCCCCATAAAAGTAAGGTCAGAGGTCGCGGTCAGTGAACAGCGACCTTTGAGCTCTGACGGCTCCCCTAACTGAAGGACGTGCCACTGGGAAGAAATTCTCCCCAACCAACATGACATGGCTTTTTAGAAAGAAGTTAAAAAAAGAGCAGCTCATTATAGTTCACTCAGTTTTTGTGTAATGCTATTCCTAAAACCTAACATCCTCAGCAGTTTGACTCCGTAATACAGATGCAGCCCTTGTGTTATATAGCCTGATAATCAACGCGACAGCCTCTGGCCTCATGGCTGACAGGAACCTGTGTTTGTCTGTCTGTCAGGTACCCAGTTACCTCATCCTACTAGAAGTCCATCTGTCTGCTCCTGGCTGTCTGTCTGTCTCTCGTCATATCTGCAGTATGTGTCTCTTTGTTTCCTCTGTCCCTCTGCATGCGGTGGAGACAATGAAGCCTGGAGACAAACAGCTGAGCTGCTCCTCATTTCAACAACAAACCTGTGTTTGAAGGTTGCATCTTTCCCACACATCATCTGATTCTGTGGTTACATGTGAATGCGTCTCTTATTCACTGATTATTGAAATGGGGTTCAGAAAAAAACCCATTTTGATTATTTGCCTTTTGGGGCCTGAAAATCTGTTAATTTTCAGTGTCATGTAACTAATCCACGAGTCCAAAACAGTTATTAAACCTTTCATTTATTGTTGCACAAGTCTTTCACTTTATTGTTAATAATTGGTAATGTCTATCTCCTCTTTTAATATGTATTATATTGTTGTAAGGATATATAGGTTGTTCTGAATAGTGTGAATTGAGAATTCATTGTACCAGATTGTCACAAAAAGTTGCATTCATCTGTGAATTGTGCCTTGTTTCATATTTTTGGGATGTTAGGATCAGTCAAAGCAGGACTCAGTGCATTTATGACCCATAATGTTATCATGCCAACTTTTCAACACTTTAAAAAAAAACAACTTAGGTTTAATTAACATGATAATCCTGTAAGGAATCGCTCCTCCGTGTTCTTTTTCGACACAGGAACCTGTCCTATAGTACAAGTCCAGGAAGTTTAAGGAGCCCCTGGCTCAAAGGTGTATGCTGCCTCTGTATTTTTGGATAGAAGAGAAAAGAGCTGTAAAAACATAAGTCTACACCTCAGGCTATTTGCTATGCTGGTCTCCTGGAGAAGCCATGCCTCAGACTATCCAGTCTGTTGTGCATGGAGACAATTTCTCTGGCTGTTTTGTGTAGACTTATGTAGCCCAGACACTAGTACTACGTTTGTTTTCCCAACACGGGGGTTACAGCATAAAATAAGAAAACGTTGGTCAGACAGTTATAATAAGCAGCTGAGAGAAAACATGATGATGATGATGAGGAGGAGGAGGAGGAGGAGAAAGGTCAGACTGCTTTTCTTTAATTTCAGGAGAATGTTGTTGCTAATCTATAAAGGAGGTGGACAAATGACTACCATTCCATGCAATGCAATTCACTGTGACAAAACCACAAGCAAAGGGCCTTAAAATGTACCATAAGGTTTCCCCTGTAAGACCTGACGACGGGGTCAGTGTTCCCCCCTCTGCGTGACGTTGTTGTCCCTGCAGACAGAACGCGGGGAGAAACAGCCCGCCTCCCACTTCCGGCCTGGTGACACGCCTCACGTGACGGCGTCTGTCCCGCCTGTACATTTGAGGCTCCGGCTGCTGCTTTCAGGTTCAGCTTGTGATGCAGCGGTGGACCCAGTTGACAGCAGACTTATAAATGGAGCGGTACGGTTCGGACACGGAGGGGGACGAGCAGGAGAAGCCGCTGCTTCACCGAGACAACGACGTCCAGCGAGGTGAGAGAAAGTAATCCCCAGCTAGCTCGCTAGCTAGCTCGCTAGCCAACAGTCACCTGCACCAACCCCTGTAATTTGTGTTCCTCTTATTTAACGGGTTTGCCTCTTTGGCAGTTCTTTGTTTACCCGGCGGGGAGACGTTAACGATAACACGAAGTAATCTAATGTCGTAATGTAATCTAACGCGCTAAAAGTGCCTTGAAATGACCAGAGATATGAATCCGCACAGTGTAAACCTGAAATGTTCTTCTGTTATTAGCCCATTTCAGCTGAAGCTGTTCACGACGACGCTTATTTACCATCTGCTGTCGACACAACTGTCATTTAACTAAGTTACAGAAAGTTTCTCTCCTTGGACCCCCTCCAAGAAGGAAAAACTTTGTGTGCATGTTTCTGTCACTCAAGGTAAATGTGAAGGAAAAGGCTTTTAATGGCGTTCCCCACACCTATCCTGCACTTTGACATTGTAATCAGTCTTAAGTCACGAGTTTAGGGACATCTGTTCTCCATGTCATGCTTTGCATACCTAGAGGCAGAGCCATGAAAATACCTATTTTTTTAAAATAAATTTTTAAAAAAGCCCTGCAAAGGCTGCACAGGAAACTTGGAGCTCTGAGAAAGTGTGTATTTGTCTATTTGTGTAAAAGGGCAATGTTGTTTATGTAAGCACCAAGGCAAACTGCTAGAAAGTGGCGTTTGATGTGCTTCTCAGTTTTAACAGGGGCAATAAAGTGAGCGTGGTGACAGTCATATCTGCAAGTCGTTGCACCGAATGCAAAACCCAGAGACGTATTATACACCAGAGTTCAGTTATGAAAATAAGAGGCGTAAAAGAAGTACTGAAGCAATGTTCCATTCTGCAGAATGGGAATTATTCGGTTATATCTTTTAGCAAAATATTTACATGTTAGTCAGTGAACAAGTTAATGTATGAGACATTTGCAGTTTACACCATTAATTAGAGCTTGCTGTTTTTTTTTCATAATCGACACTAAATTAGTGCTATGTTTTTATTTTGCTGCAGTTTATAATAAGTAAGAAATCCGAAGATAACACATTTCGTTCTAGGAGCTTGTGATGTGCATTTGCTTTCACTTTGAGAACATTGTAGACAGTTTCATAGATGCAGGCCAGCATAAGTTACTGTACATTCAATGGGTTATATTCAGTGAGGCAAAAGACACAAGTGCAAGAGCAAAAGTTTCCATGTTTTTTTTTTTTTCTCTGTACGTCGTTTCTGTACAGTGACAGAAGAGATAATTCTGCTCATGTCGCACTGCTGAACTTGCCCAGTAAATGTGGCCTTGCATTGCAACAACACTAACCTCTGAGAATATTGCCTAATACATTTTCTATATTGTGTAATGCAACCGGTAACTGCGGTACACATACAGTATCATCCGCCACAGAGGCCTCATTGCAGTTCTCCCTCCTTCACCCTGTAGCCCCAGCATGCTGTTCATCACGCTATGGCCTGGCGCTGTTGTCCTCTTTTGGCTTCTTTGTGGTCTACTCCCTGCGGGTGAACCTCAGTGTGGCCATGGTGGACATGCTTAACAACACCCACCGATCCAACGCCAGCCACAGCGGCTCCGTGTGTCCTGCTCATGCCAACCCTGCACGGCCCCAACACAACCACACGGTGAGCGAGGACGTGACCACAGCAGAGTAAGACAAATGATGAAAACTGGTCGAACCGTTCCATGCATGCTGGAACGGTTGCCGGTTGAATTTGAGTGGCACCATGTTGAACTGGCACCACATAACTACATTTGCTGCCTGAAAACACTAAAGCTAGAATTAAATCCCAACTACAGTATAAGCATAGAGTAAGTAAATAGTTAGGCTTTCAATATGTAATTTTACTCCTCCTTGCATGTTCTTTGGTGGAGATTTAGAAACATTGTTCTGTTAAAATGATTTGAAGGCTGACCGAGCCCAGGCATTCACACCAGTACCCATTTCAAACTGACTAACTCTTCTTGAACAACAATGGTTAGGACTACAGCCATGTTTTTCCATATTTGTCTTCTAGTTGATGGGAAAAACCGAAACATGACAGGATTCACGAGACTTAAGTGTGTGCTATTGCATGTTTTTGGTAGCTTTGGTAATGGTGACGCACTACGTTAGACGTGGACTTCAGGGCTTTCAAGAAAAGGTAAGAAGAAGAAGAACATAAAGGCAGAGAGAATACACAGAAAATATGTACACAGGTACCTAGGTACAGCCAAAGAACCGTAAACACGGTATTCACTTTTTGTTCAATAGGGCTTCATAATATTTGAACTAGCCTAACTCCTAATAACGGTTCTGAACCCCTCCTCTAACAGGCCAGTGTGTATGACTGGGACTCTGAGACACAGGGCTGGATCTTGGGCTCCTTCTTCTACGGCTACATCTTGACCCAGATCCCTGGGGGCTACCTGGCCGGCCGCCTCGGACCCAAGTGGCTGTTGGGCTTTGGAATCCTGGGAACTGTCATTTTTACGCTGCTCACCCCCGTGGCTGCTGACCTGGGTGCAAGCTACCTCATCGCTGTCAGGGTGCTGGAAGGGATCGGAGAGGTAGGCTGTTTAATTCTGACACGAAGACTGGGTGACGCCGAAAATACAATTGAATTGTTCTTCTTCTTATCAGCTGTACAGCAGCAGCCACATATAAAATGTACATTGTTTGCCTAAGCTAGTGGTATCAAACCCAGATAAACTAATAGAGGTTGTTGGTATGGATAGATAAATGGATGACTGGTTGTACGTGAGTGTTATTTGTGTACTGTTGATGGTCTTGTGTTGGTCTGCAGGGAGTCACGTTCCCTGCAATGTACACCATGTGGGCAGCGTGGGCCCCACCGCTGGAGAGGAGCCGACTGCTCACAATTTCCTACATTGGTAAGAGACACAGATGTGTGCAATGTCAACACAAAGAAATATGTTTGACTGCAAAAAACTGTTAAGCAATTAAAAGACATCACGCCCTAGATTTTTGGCACAGTGTAAAATGTGTCTCATCCTAACCATGTGTGCTTAAGGGGCTGGACTCTGCCTTCTTCTTGCGTGACATTCCGTCGCATAATTGTTAATGTTGACTTGTCTGTGTATTCATCATTCAGTAGTGCATTCAGACAGCTGTGGGATACAGACGTTTTTTCTTTTCTCTTCCATCCCAGGAGCCCAGCTGGGGACAGTAATAGCTCTTCCTCTGTCTGGTGAAATCTGCTTCTACCTGAACTGGACCTACGTCTTCTATGTATTTGGTAATGCACCTGGGGTTGGGGGGCCACGAGGAGGAGAGAATTTACATTACAGATGAGCTCTCATCTTGTCTGATTAGGAAAGTGCACGCGATACTGTGTGCAATGAAGTCGCTGCCAATCATACTTACAGAAGCTTTTGCATATTTTTTTCTCTCCGTTGATGAGGTGCAGATGGTTATCCTTTAACATATATCCACGGCACATCTCTTTTTAATCTTCAGTGTCTAGTGCCTTTGTTCCACTTTGGTCTGTGGAAACAATGATTTAGCAAGTTGAAGAAGAAACTATGCTCACAGATGGAACCACTGCAATAAGTCCCACTTTATTTATTTATTTATTTATTTATTTACTTGCTTGCTTGTCTGGTGAACTACTGCCACCACAGTTGATCTGTGTTAAAATGAGTGCTCGGTTGCTTGCTTGTGTGTCCAGGTGCTGTTGGCCTCGTGTGGTTCGTCTTGTGGGCCTTTTTCGCGTTTGACAGTCCAAACACTCACCCATGGATATCAGAGCGAGAGAGACTCTACATCACCGCCTCACTCAAGAACGAGGTAACGCCAGAAACCAGACTATGTCCTAAATTATAAAACAAAAAAGTTTCTTAGATTTATGGAGTAGGTTTTTTTTCTTATTCATCTTCTATCACTGGTGTATGTAAGAGCAGATCTCGACTTGTACACTGTCTTGAACATTTTTCCCAAAGAGACAGTCATAATTTCTTTATGCTAGAAATGTGAAACACTGCTGAATAAACAGACATGTTATTGTATGAAATGTGACTGAATTCTTTGTAATGAGGTCCCAAATTTAGATGGTGTTTAACAAATATACACTCCAAGAAAGAGACAAAGAATGATTAACATAGACAGAAAGGCAAAGGGGTTGTGATTAATTAAAAAAAAAAAAAAGTTCTTTGATATATAGCTGTTATTGATATGTAATGGTAGATTGTATCCCCCAATTGCCATCTTTGGTATATTTTATATATGCTGGTATTTACTCTATTGTAAAGACCGCAGCAGCAGAGTGCCTGCAGGCATTTCCGGTCCAGTACAGTTATCAGATGCTAATGTTACATAAACTCAGTGTTCTGCAGCATTTTACTCTCTTATCTGTTTTACTCAGCTGTAAGGTCACAACACTCACCATGACTCTGAAGTTTGATATTCACATACAGTTCACAAGTTGCCCTAAATTTTTTACATGTTCACAGTGATGGTGAGCACTAATGCAGGGTTCATTTCTACTGGGAATTGAACCCTGGTATCTCTGTCTTCCCTCTGATGTAGTGCAACCTTAAAGCTCCAATTAAATTTTATACATTGTGTCAGACACGTGAATAGGAACGTGGGATTATATCCAGCTTGTTTTGACCAACTGTAGTGTTTTTATTTAGAACGCAACTAAGAACACAACAGTAAGTATGAAGATGTATTTGGCCTTGTTCTGGCCAGCAACGGGATGGAAAGCTAACACAAGAAATCAAACCACCAGTACATGCATTAGAGGAGAGGTGGAAGATAGACTGGCGAGAAAAGGATAAAACACCATCCTATAAGGCCATAATTGTCATTTATTCCCGAAGGACTTCAGTTAAGACACATCTTATTGGTAAAACAGGATTATTTTTTTTGTATGTATGCAATGCAAATTAAACACATAGCTGAACAAAGTTTAAAGTAAAATAGACTAATAAGTGTCAAAAAAATCGCGCCAAGTTAATTAAAGTTAAAGTAGTTGTATATTTTTACTTGTTTCTTTTGGTCATTTAAGTACACAAGACCACAATGAACATGTAGGTAGTTTTTAAGGCTGGATGCATTAATCAAGACCTTCCTAATCAATCTGTTCCCTATTTTCTACTTCCTGTGTGTCCCAGCTGTCCACCTCATCAGACTTCATCCCCTGGCGAGCCATAGTGACGTCCAGGCCGCTGTGGGCTATCGTTGTGGCTCACTTCTCCTACAACTGGACCTTCTACACCCTCCTCACCCTGCTGCCAACCTACATGAATGACATTCTGGGCTTCAGCATACAGCAGGTGAGGTCAACATCACAGGCATTAATTCACGATCAGAAGTGCTGGCAAACATCAATAGGAAGAAAAGGTGATAAAATCCAAAGATGCGGTGTTCGTGGCCATGCATCTTTAATCTCTAACATCACTTTTTAAGTCCGGATAATGACGGCTTAGTCTTTGGGTGTTCTTACAGTAACAATGATGTATGTAAGTGAATTAGAAATAGACAAGGGAGATAAATGGGTAAACCAAAATGGGAATTTACAACACGCTTTGAAATACACTGAACATCACAGATTGGTTGCCAGTATATCAGCAGTCAACATTAATTTCTACTTGCTGATGATACGCATATAATTATGTAATCAGAAATATTGTCTCCTCCTGCCCACCGTAGAATGGCATGCTGTCAGCTCTTCCTTATGTGGGCTGCGCTGTGTTTGCTGTGCTGAGCGGCCAGCTTGCCGATTACCTGCGGGAAACCTGCCTGTGCCGCACCGTCACTGTCAGGAAGTTATTCTCTGTTGTTGGTAAGGAAAGGCAGCATCACAGCTGCATCATGGACCCATATTAATATTATGTTTTGTGAAACTGACCACTTCTGAGGATGTTTTCACCTTTACCTGTGTTGTTTCTGTAGGTATGATTGGGCCGGCGGTGTTCCTGGTTGCAGCAGGATATACAGGCTGTAACTACACCTTGGCTGTGACCTTTCTCACCATCTCCTCTGCTCTGGGTGGAGTGTCGGCCTCTGGCTTCAACATTAACCACCTTGACATTGCTCCATCGTAAGAATTACCCATATCTATCACCAAAATAACCTCTTACTGTAAGCATAATAAGGAGTTCCTGCTCATGATGTAGGAAAACCAAACCTAAACATTTTTAAAACTTATAGGACTTAACTTATTCTTTTTGTCATAAGAATGATTTTTGCCCATGCAGTCAAAAATTCAGCTTTACATAATTCCATCCTCTATAGCAGAACTTTTTGGGGGTAAGAATATGTGTTAGGATGACTCTAAATCTTTAGTAGTAAGGTGCTTTCCCTGCAAGTAACAACTATTTTGGAAATGCGTGTTTTGGAGGATGTCGATGTAAAACCAATTTTCTTGCAGTCTTATACAGTTATATACACAGTGTAATGGGTGCAGAAACAATCATTGTGTGCAACAGTGCTACAGAAGTAATTGTGTAACGTAATCACAATTTTCACTTCCAAATGTTTGAATCTGAATTTCACAATAATGAAACGTGTAATCTTCCTCTTGTGATCAAGATGATAGACATAATCCTATATCCTGAGAGAGTGCAGGGATATTTCTTCATATTAATACATTCAGTCACAAGGGTCAGCTTAGCAGCACTTTGTGAAAACCTGCAAAGATACGCAGTTGTCATACAGAGGTTTAGGATATCCTCCAGGGGTAAATAGATTAAGTTAATTCAAGTGAAAGCTGTTAAGCAGCGGTGTAGCTGGACTCTACAATGTAGTGGGGTTCAGTAGGTTAATAACTACTCGGGACCTTTAACAATCATTGTGCTTATGTTTGTAGGTATGCTGGTATTCTCCTGGGAATCACCAACGCCTTTGCCACGATTCCTGGCATGGTGGGACCAGTTATAGCAAGACAACTCACCAAACATGTAAGAAACTCATGTACAATCACACTTTGTTCACCAGTCTGCACAGTAAGTTTGTTTTCTTAAACTTTCACATGGCAGTAACTGTCAAGACTTGAGTCTAGATTTTATATTAACAGGTACTACATCCTTAAACACCATGCCTGGTTTCATGTGATGCATGAGCAGATACGCTTTGGCATTGTTTTTAGTATGTAGTATGCTGCTGGTTGCATACTAACAGAGGTCACTCTGGGTGTCCTGACCTCCAGTTTCCCTGGATAAACAGACTGCATCCTTACTGTGGCCTGACGCTCCATATCCTGTCTACAGGAAATTAGGATTAGCATGTTAACATTTGGCCATCAGGAGGCATCCATAGTCTTGTATAAACAGCAACACAGTCATAATTCAGATCAGGTTTATTGTCAGGTGGGTTTTCACATACATGGAATTTGCTTTGGTATATTGGTGCATAATAAACACAGTAAGTAGAAAATATAAAGATAAAACAAGTATTGTAAGTATGAAGCATAAATACAAAATTGAAAGTTATGTTATGAAAATACTTTTTCAGTTTTTTCACAGTTTATTAAACTACCCAAATAACCAATTGCATCATCTTTTAAATTATTGAAACTGGTTACCTAAACTGATTTCAGCAATTAATATTTTTCTGTTTGTGTCAATTGGAACATTTTCACCTTTTTATATTAAAATGTGTGTATTTGATTGTTAGCAAGGAGATATTCTGTTTTGCCTGCCCAACTCCTGATTTAGATGATTAGTCAGGATTTTCCTCTTTTTTAAGATGCATAATTACCATTTTGTCATTAAAAAGAATGTAGATCCTGGTTGAAAAGACATTTACAGGAATGTTCTTTTCAATGTATTTTCAAAACAAACCTGATTTTCTTTTGTAAAATCAGGAAGTAACAAATTGTAAAATGTTGCCTTCCAGGGCACCCAGTGATTTTAGTAAATAGCATTTTACGTTTCACAGAATGCACCGGATAATAACCTAAATCATTGACACACTAGTCCAATGAGGGCCAAACCCTTTTCTTATTTCAGTGCTCATTATTAATTGTGCTGATTGTCCTTTAGAACACCATAGAAGAATGGCAGACCGTTTTCTACATCGCTGCTGGCATCAACCTGTCTGGAGCGGCCGTCTACACTGCGTTTGGCCGAGGAACAGTGCAGCCCTGGGCTGTCCACGCATCCTACTCTCATGGAGACTGAGGCAGAAGACAAGTACTGGACTTGTCCATTTGATGATTCCTTTTTTGTCAGATGGACAAATCCCAATAATTTCAGGGCGAGACTGTTCCAGCTGTGCTGATAATTCTCAAAGCACAGCTAACAGTTAGTAACAGCCATATTACACTCAAGGTTGTTCTTTATTGACAAATAAACCTACAGTCACTGCATTGAACAGAAAGACTGCAGTGTGTTAGTGAGGTGAATATTTCTTGGAGGCAAAAATAATAATTGAGTAGAGCAAACGGTTACATTATGCATCTCCAAGAAGCGTCGGAGGAAGCTGTTCACATGAAGCCAATGCTTCATATTGGAATGTAGCCAGTTAGATGGCTACAGGCTATCTAGGCCTTGTTGCTTGTCAAGCATTATGAATATTATGGTAAATGGTAAAGCTATGAAAGATGCATTATCCTTAAGTTCCTTTTTGGTGATCAGGTTTGCCAATTAGCCAAAGTGCTAGGCTGTTATTTGTGGCTCCAGAGCACATTTCATTTACCCTACAACTCCACCACAGTAAACCCTCTTGAGTTTTATTGCCATTAAAATTTTCTTTCACTTGTGTATGTAAAGTTGGGGACAACACAAAATGTGCTACTTTGCATAACTAAGTGCCAATACGTGTTGTTTTTAACTGTTTTAATGGTTTGCCTCAAAGATTATCTTGTCATCCCAAACTAGACACAAACACTTCTTTTTTGAGAGAAAGTTGTGACTGCACAGAGTGCACAAACACTTGCTTGGGAAAATGCCTTATAGTGAAGCCTCCTTTAAGTGATTTTTGAAGCTACTGCATTTACTTCTGTGGTGCACATAAGGGATGTTACGTCTACAACAATATGTGTTGTCTTTTCCAGTTATGTCCACCAGGCATTTCTTTTATTGTAGGTAGCAGCTCTTAACTAAAGGAAAGCACGGGTCATGCTATTTTCAGTCTGTAACACTAAGAACATGCTAAGCTGTTGGCACCTTTCTAACGAAGGGGTGGGGGTGGTGGGGGTGTGCTTTTAAAGAGGTTCCTGATGGACACACAGTCTTGCGTTATTCACATGATTTGCACTTTGTGTCAGTTCTCAGGTATCTTATGTCTTACAAGGATTTAAAAGGATGTTTACTGTTTACAGATTGATGCATCTGTCCTCAATGTATATAGGTGTCAACTGAATTGGATCCCACTTTAAAAAGGACTTCAAATAACACGGTTAACAATTCAATATATATGCGGTAGTAATTAGTCTGATCTAATCAATGTGACCTGCAGTTTCAGGTTACATGCAATATACTGTATGTACTTTTACATAATGACTATAGAGGGGTGAATCAAAACTAAGCCACAAGGAAAAGATTTTGTCTTGGTTGTAATTTCTGTCGACAGGTAGCATCATCATCCCAATTTAAGATGTAATGTGCACTTGTGCCTTATTAATTTAGCTTCAACGGTGTCAGACAATTCAGATTCATTCATTTTACAAAGGATTCCTTTCGTTACTGCCTTTTTATCATTTCATGGTTACATTGTCTATACTCAAAGGGACTTTCATATATGTATATGAATATATAATACTCAGCTCTGGAAAAAATTCACAGACCACTCCAAATTTTCCAAAGTTAATTTTACTCAAACACATACCTATAAAAATAGTAAAGTATCATTTTGCAGTGGTCTCTTAATTTTTTTTTCCAGAGCTGTACACACACACACACACACACACTGTACTGAGATGGCAATCATTGTAAATCTTCACCTTGGGAACATTCCAGAAATGTCTTAATCATTGTCATGTATTGTAAACACTTAATCATATACAGCGATGCTCAAACCTCAAATTGTGTTGGGTTATTATTTGATTATATAACTGGCTGTCACAGCTTTCAAGTGACTAAACGATCAATGTGCTTTTCATTTTAACAGTCGTAACTACTGATGTGAGTCTCTGACGGAAACATGCAAGAGAAGGTCAAATTTCCTCATTATCTTGTGATAATAATTAGTGTGAATGCTGATTCAGCAGCATTCACACTCTTGTTGTCCTGTTCTTTATTATTCACGCTACTTCTTATTCTTCTGTACGTTTTAGCTACAGAAGCCATTCAACCATCAAAATGTTCATCTCTTTAAGGACATTTATGCCTTGTATTCAGCTATTGTCTACCTTTTATGTACTTTTTAAAATATTACGCTTTATTCAAAAATAATTTTAACATTATTTTAACATGTAAGTGGCTCGACTTTGAAAAGCTACTGCTGCCACGTACTCTCACCTACAGACGCCATTTCAAGCTTAAACTTGTCACAGTTTTGGTTTTATGCATTTTTTTTTCAGCCCTTCTGAGAGGTGTGTGTGTGTGTGTGTGTGTGTGTGTGTGTGTGTGTGGAGCTAAGCTAGAGTGCGTGACGTCACAGCCAGAGTGACAGGCTGCTGTGAAACCGCCTCAAGTCCCCAATTTTCACTCCACAGAGATCAGTTTGCCACCAATATGTCTAGTTTCATGAAAAATTGTACATCAAAATATTGATGTTTGTACGATGTTGTGTTTTTGATGTTTTTAGTTTTTGCCCCATGTTGTTTTGTATTTGATGTTTGTAGTGTTTGACCTTGTTGTTTTGTATTTGACCTTGTTGTTTTTACACACACCTGAGGGAAGTACCTCTGAAACTCTGATTCCAACCTGTGACTGAGTCACAAACCTGCTCCTACCTTGTTGCTTCCGTCGGGATTCGAACCCACGTCTCCGGATCTCCAACCGGTGACTCTACCTCTGAACCATCTTCAGCGCTGATCGACACGAAGCGAAATGAACATCAGAGAGTTCAGCTGTGCGAGCAGGTCTGTGCAGGTTCCCACAAACCTACAGCTACGTTTCAAATATTCCACATCAGTCAGACATTATTGAAATGACTCTGTCTCTTTCTGCGGAAATGTCACAATGTCGAGCGATTTAAGGACAATGATGTTTCTGTTTTATTTCCATCAATATATAACCTTCGAACCATCTCCCTCCTCCTATAAAACTCTGAGCTACAGAGACCATTCAGATATCACAATATCGCAGTTTTAGCTTTCAGCTCTCAGCTTCGTAGTTCTGCCAATTCATTTCACATTTCCTGCAGTTTGTTGCGCCGCTGTCCGGTTCAGCCACAGCGTCTCGGCGTTTGTAGTCGGACACCGGGCTTCACTCCGGTCCGACGAAGAGACCAGGGTCTGGACAGGCGGCTCCTCGCGCTCCGTGTTGTTGTGAGGAAGCCGAACAGAAGCATCATCGGACGCGTCGCGGTAACTTCCTCCGGCCCCCGGCTGCGATGCTGCACAGCAGCGGGTGCGCGCAATTACGCAACACCCCCCCCTCCTCCTCCTCCTCCTCCTCCTCCTCCCCCCCTCATCTCTCTCTGTCCTGCGCGCCATAACCGGATCACCGCGTCTCCTCTCCGGTCCTGCAGCCCGACACCGGCCGCCTCTCAGGTACGACACCGCTCGAGAAACGAGCGCGTCGAGGGGGCGTCTGGACCTGGATGCTGCGCAGAACACGAATTTGAGTGTTTTTTGGGAAACGCTGTTGATGCGGGACAGCGGGCAGGTGATGGAACATGGCGGAGGGCGAACGTTTCCGTTAAGTCCCTAAGACGTCGGATGTGTCGCCGCTGTCCGCCTGTTTCATCATCTGTTGCGGTTTGAGGCGCACTGCGGCAGCTGTCGCTACGTCCGTCCGTCCGTCCGTGTAGAAGAAGTTAAAAGGCGCGCGTGTAAATTGTTCCTTGGCTCTGCGTTCACCTGAACAAGTCTGGCCAAGATCACGTTACGGCTGGATTAAAGCTGCTGATGCGGACTACAGTCGGACTTCAGCCCCGCTCACTCTGGGTCGCTCCAGAAGACTCTGTGGCGCATGTGTGAATGTTCCGAGTTGAGCACCAGAACACTGCTGCGTGTGCGCAGCCTCCTCTGCATGAACCTGCGCGCAGAAATGGCTGCTACACCACCGGTGCATCCCACCTGACAAAAATGGTGGATTGTGCCTTGGAACGAAGCTGTGGCAGGGAAGAGAGGCCATTGCGGTGGGACGTCAGGTTCCTGTTGTTGTGGTGTGTCGGTGCAGAGCAGCCAGAGCAGGAGTGTGGATGGAGAGGAGGAGGAGGGAGGAAGAGGAGGGAGGAAGAGGAGGAGGAGGAGGAGGACACAGGGCTTTGCACTTGGCGCAGTTAAGTGGCCATTGATACCATTCCTCTTCTTCTGCGATACACATCATTTGCCAGTCCAGGAGTCCTCAGTATCAGTAACCTCAGTTGGCCGTATCCCTGTCCGTTTGTTAAAGGGCCGCTGCACTAAAGACGGTCGATTCGTGTGCAGCATTTCAATTTCTTTCTGCGCCAGCCAGTCGAGGAGGCGTTAGCACTCCGCTGGTGCTTTTCGCCGCCTCTGGTGCTGGGACACACTTGGTGAATCGCCGGCCGTGTGATCTTGCAAAGCCCATCCAGCCCGACGGCGTTAAGTTGCCGAGCGCCATCGCCTCTCTAGCAGTCGCGCACCATCTTTTGTTTTTGCCACATTTGAGGAACGTTCTGCAGCTCACGCGAAACCTTCCAATGTCCACCAATCACAATATCTAGAGCAAGCAATGTCTCTGTGTCCTGCCCTGCCAGCCGTCTGTAACTGTAGTAACTGTAATTTAACACTGGTTTTAACAGACAAGACTGTCCCGTGACTCCAGCCAGCTCCGGTCACCATGGGAAAGGAGAAACTCCACATCAACATCGTCGTGATCGGCCACGTGGACTCTGGCAAGTCCACCACCACGGGCCACCTCATCTACAAGTGTGGGGGCATTGACAAGAGGACCATCGAGAAGTTTGAAAAGGAAGCCGCTGAGGTAAGGAGCTACAGGAAGGAGGAAGATGCCTTCTTGAATCAACCGTCTTTCCTCAAGCTACACCAACAGCTATGGACAAGTTACTTATCTGTTGCATATTTCTCAGATGGGGAAGGGGTCCTTCAAATATGCCTGGGTGCTGGACAAGCTGAAGGCGGAAAGGGAGCGTGGCATTACCATCGACATCTCACTGTGGAAGTTTGAAACCAGCAAGTACTACGTGACCATCATCGACGCCCCGGGTCACAGGGACTTCATTAAGAACATGATCACCGGGACCTCCCAGGTCTGTAACATGAGGTTGTTCAGCCATTATGTGCATTGCGGGCAGTAGGGTCCCCTTGCATGCCTCTGTGCCTTTTGAGAGGGATGAACCAGTGACATCTATAGTCACTTGTCCTGTGCAAACATTCCAAGTAGCCACAAAAGTCCTAAACAGCGTTCGGTAGCAGCACGTTCATTCACCAGGTTCCATTTGAACCTTATACGTTTTTTTTTTTTTTTATATTGTTGGATTTGAAGTTAAATATGCTACCTCAAAACCACTCAAGTCTTTTGTCTAATTTGACTCGGCATGGCTTATTCTACTACACTTACACAATAAACTGTGAATCCTAAATTGCTGCTGTAGTACCGACAGTACTAATGTTCTACCTACTGCGTCTTCAGGCAGATTGCGCTGTGCTGATTGTGGCAGCTGGTGTGGGAGAGTTCGAGGCAGGCATTTCCAAGAACGGACAGACCCGTGAGCACGCCCTGCTGGCCTACACTCTGGGAGTAAAGCAGCTCATTGTGGGCATCAACAAGATGGACTCCACGGAGCCAAACTACAGCCAGAAGCGTTACGAGGAAATTGTGAAGGAAGTGAGCACCTACATCAAGAAGATTGGCTACAATCCGGACACCGTTGCCTTTGTACCCATTTCAGGCTGGAATGGCGACAACATGCTTGAGCCCAGCCCCAATGTAAGTAGAACACGTAGATTAGTAATGCAAATGTTATAGGATTTGATAGAATTCAAAGCCAAGAATTTGAATGCTAGTTTGTATGGCTTGTGCCAGAGGCGGGAAGCTGTGGCTTAAAGTTGCCGTGACTGTTGGCCCAACTCAAATAATCGGATCAGCGAAAGAGTTTGAGTAACCCCTTTTCCCTTCCAGCTACCGTATGAGTGCCCTTGTGCCAGGCATTTAAAGCGGCTCTATGTAATGGACTCTACGGGCTATGAAGACATGGCCTTCGCGACGCATTCGGCCTTCAAACGCAGCATTCGAAGGATGCGGCCCCTGAATTGAGACAGCTAGTGTGTCAGTTACACAGAAATATGTAGCGTAAGTTTGCTAACATTAGCTACCATCATACCAGACCACGTGCGGCTATAGCGGCAAAATCCCTGAGTGTATTTAACTGGGCAAGTGCTTTTTATTGCTTATGAATTCAAACTTATTTAAAAAAAAAAAAAAAAAATTTTAAGGTTGTGTTGTTACAGATGTTACATGGTCTTACTTTAATTACAGAATGAGCAAATTGTGCTTTTTGGGCAACATGTACAACAGCTAAAAAAGACAATCCAATCGGTTGTCCTCGTCTATGTTCACAAGATTAAAACCTCCTGATTGACAATACTGTATAAAATGTTTAATATGGGGTCTTATCTTCTCTCTAGATGACATGGTTTAAGGGGTGGAAGGTCAACAGGAAGGAAGGCAATGCATCAGGGACGACACTGCTAGAGGCTCTGGATGCCATCCAGCCGCCCACCCGTCCAACAGACAAACCTCTACGTCTGCCCCTGCAGGATGTCTACAAGATAGGAGGCATGTAGCCCAGCGATTAAGAAATGGACCAAATATAAACCTTATCTGTGGGAATAAGGGATGGTGTTATTGTGACAGACTCTTGGCCAGAGAGCAGACTTGTTTTGTCTTTTCAGTATAGGCCTGAACTACCTTTATGTCACTTTAATGTCCTTCATTGAATGTTCTCCATGCTGAACTTCTCAGGTATTGGAACCGTGCCTGTAGGCCGCGTGGAAACGGGCGTACTAAAGCCTGGCATGGTGGTGACCTTTGCCCCCGTCAATGTGACCACTGAGGTGAAGTCTGTGGAGATGCACCATGAGGCGCTAACTGAGGCCTTCCCTGGCGACAACGTGGGCTTTAACGTCAAGAATGTGTCCGTCAAGGACATCCGCCGTGGCAACGTGGCTGGTGACAGCAAGAACGACCCACCGCAGGAAGCTGCCAACTTCACTGCTCAGGTAGACGTGGCAAGGAATCTATTTATGGACGCATGAGCATGACGTAACGCAGTCATCTCTTTAAGTCGGTACTATTTATAGTCTTGAGGAGTATTTGTCCTCAAATCTATTTTTATAGATGAGTTATCTTTACATCTCACTTTAGCCCCAGCGGATTGTCACGATGCAAGTTTGAAACAACGCTCACAACATTTGTTTGGTTTAAACTGACAGGATGTGTCAGAATAAGACAATCGCAGCAACAATCACTGAATAAGCCAACGGTTTTAGTCTTTGACAAGAAGGAAACAATCTTTCTTTTAATAGGCCATCCATGTCGTCTCTTTGCTTTGTAGGTGATCATCCTTAACCACCCAGGCCAGATCAGTGCTGGTTATGCTCCGGTCCTGGACTGTCACACAGCTCACATTGCCTGCAAGTTTGCAGAGCTCAAGGAAAAGATTGATCGCCGCTCTGGCAAGAAGCTGGAGGACAACCCAAAATCCCTCAAGTCTGGAGATGCTGCCATTGTTGACATGATTCCTGGCAAGCCCATGTGTGTTGAGAGCTTCTCTGAGTACCCGCCGCTTGGTAAGTTCAGAGAGTAGAGGATACGTTGAATTTCAGCAGCTTCCCAACACACGTTTTCCCCCATCAAAAAGACATTTGTGACTCCACTATAAGGCACTAAAATAATACCTCTCTTTACTCTTCACCTTGCAGGCCGTTTTGCAGTGCGTGACATGCGTCAGACTGTGGCCGTCGGTGTGATTAAAGGCGTGGAGAAGAAGGTCTCCACCACTGGTAAAGTTACCAAGTCCGCCCAGAAGGCCCAGAGGAACAAATGAATGTTGTGCTACTCTGCCGACCCCAAGGTCTCCCAGGGCAGGACATCGGTCATCCAACTACATCGCACAATTGGCTACGTCAACGTAATAATCAAAGACTGGTTAATCATCACAATGCATCGCAAAAGCATTCGAAGGAAAGCACAACAGTCAGATCTGAAGTCCTTGAGGCGGCACTCTCGACTCCATTTCAGTGGTTAGATTTCCATTACGTACAATGTAATATCAAACAGGTAGTTTTAAATGTGCACTGTTGATTTGATTCATGGCAATACCTTTCTGTGATGTTGATACTGAGACATTGAACAATTAGGAGTTACAGAAATCTATCACCTTTGTGGCTGGTGCAGGTACTTTACATGTTGTCTTGCTTTTAGTGTTTGTTTCCAACTACATGGTGCTCTGTAGGAGCCCATGGCAAGGAGTTAAGGCTATGTTCTTCTGAGTAGTAGATTAGTAGAACTTAGTGATTTGTTGTGTTTAAGCTTTAAAACGCACTTAAAACAAATGGTCCAAATGTGTCCTTCCCAGGGGACTCAGAGTACGACCACCTGTTGATTCTCAAAGCACTTTGGCATTTTGCTAACTTTGCACTGGAGAAACTTAAATTGGCATAAGCTACTGCACCTTACTGTAAGATGGCATGAGCCTCTTTGCAACATTAAACATGTTTCAACCAAAATGTTGGCCTGTGGTCATTTTTTCTGAGTTTCCCACAAAGAAGTGACAACAGATGCCTTAAACTTTCCAATCCGATAAGACAAGTCAGACAAAACGGAGCATCCTTACAATACACATTTCTGTCCACAAGATGTAGCTATTGGTATAGGAAGAAAACAGGAACATCACTGATTTTCAAATGAATTGTTACTTAACTCAGTTGTTTAAGCTATCGTGGGACACAAACTATCTAAATATCAGTTAACACCGGAGGCTAAAGGGCAGCCTGCCAAGTAGTTAAAGGGGTGTGTTCACATGCTTTCCCGGAAATACTTCGAGTATAACTGACTGAGCAGTTTCATTCTTCTCATTGTGCCATAATGACTGGTAGAGGGAGACCACGCAAAGCAAAGACTCCAGACACTAAGTGTGCCAAGAATCAAACTAGACCTGAGGAAATTAAATCGGTATCTCTGGCCAGATGTCCAGGGAAAGACATTACAGAAGCGAGACAGAATGGCGCCACAAAGGAACAGAAACCAAAGGAGCAGAAAAGGGCAAACCACACTGCAGAAAGGCCATCTGCACGGAGCACAAGAAAAGACGAGACCACAAAGCATTTCAAAGAGGCTCCGGTAGGAGGCACAAAAGCCAAAACCTGTGCTGGCAGGGTGAAAACGACAGAACAATCTGCAGAAGAAGTAACACCGCCGCAGCCAGGGACATCAATGGACACCACAAAGGCTTCTCTAAAGACCCCGAAAGCAAAAAGATGCTCTGGCAAAGCCAAATCGCCAGAAGAATTGACAGACGAGATAAAGACACATCCACAGACGCCAAAGGACACCGCAAAGGCTTCTTTAAAGACCACCAAAGCAAAAAGATGTGGTGGCAAGGCACAATCGCCAGTAGATTTTGCTGAGGGTACAACAACGACGCATCCACAGACACCAAAGGACACAGCAAAGGCTTCTCTAAATGCCCCGAAAGCAAAACGATGCTCTGGCAAAGCCAAATCGCCAGAAGAATTCACAAAGGAGATAACAGAAGCTAACAGTGCACTGGACTCTCTACTCTACACAACTCTGGAAAAATTGAAGATTAAGAGGAACGAAAAATCGGAGGCAGCAGAAGTCATCAACAAAATAATGCAACATATTATCGTGCATTTGAAAAAGAACACTCAGTGCTTTAAAGAAGTAGAAGAACCACTGCGCACTGGAAGTTACTATGAACATCTAAAGGTGAGCCACTTTGGTCCGAGTTCCCTGAAAACAAGTAGATTAGTGGGGTCAACTCGAGGAAAGGGTTAGTGGTCAGTACATGGTGTTTAGGTTAGAAGAAATGAACCCATATTTGTTGCGGTACTTTGAACAAATGTGTCATTGTACAATTGGTGTATTACACAGTGATGTTTTTATGTATACAGATTTCTAATCCTGACGAATTTGATGTCATGCTGCCCATTCCTGTCGACCGAGTGAGCATTGAACCATTTGGAGATGATGGAGCCTTTTACAGTGTGGCTTTAAAGCGCAACACGAGCCCTCTGCAACGATTTCAAGAGGACGGCACTTTGTCCGCCAGTAAAATGCTCGAGGAGTTCAGGGAAGAAGTGAAGAAAAGTGTCAAGGAATTTAAAGGTGAGCACTTTCTAATTGTTGTGAAATGCAGTTTGGGAACCAGTCACTGTGGCTGGCGGTTGACGACGACATGCCCTTCCCTGTGTTCAAACTAGCAACAGCTTAAGTTCTTTTTAAGCTGGTGATGTCTTTCGATCTTTCAGAATGGGAGATGACAAAAAAGAAGAAGGGCTGCCCTGCAGTGACCCTGATCACGAAAGTACAGTCAGTCACCATTTCACTGGACGTTGTTCTCAGTCTCGTGGTTAAATCAAGCTGGCCACATTTCACCAACAGTGGCCTTAAAATAGAGGGCTGGCTGGGAAGGAAAGTAAGGCAGGAATACAAGCGGAAGCCATATTATCTTGTCCCGAAATATGAAGGCTCGGGTACGGTGGAAAATGATGGTGTCCTCGCTAAGGGTAAGTCTAACTTCTCTCAATTAGTGAACCGAAATCAGACGATCCACTGGCTGTTAACATAAACCGTATCGTGTTTATTGTGTATGTAAACGCTTACAGTGATTAAGGACATACAGTATTATGAGAAGCTCAATTCTGAGAAGTTATAGAAGGTGGTTTGTTGATAACACAAGTGGCCCAACACTATGGCAGATCATGAGCTGATCATTTTATGACGAGCGCCAAGCATTTAAAGTCATTTTGTACTTTCGTGGGAGCAACAGAGGTAAACTACATTTACTGTGTCCAGCAACTTCACATCTTCACCGTTTTGGGGCTTTAACATGAGCTGTTTCATGAGTGGAGACTAGGAGGGGGAAAGAAAAAAAAAGGTGAGCTTCACGATCCCCCTGCCCATTAACTATTTTGCCTTCTATGACACGCAGATATTTGGCGGGTTTCATTCTCTCATATTGAGAAGGCCATGCTGACGAACCACGGCTCGGAGAAGACGTGCTGTGAAAAAGGCGGAGAACGCTGCTGCAGGTTAGATTTAAAATAAATACATGTATTCCTGAAGTGAAAGTACAACACTGTCTGGATCTTTTACCAAATTCAACTTCCATCGTGTGGAAAATAGAAATAACGTGATTAAACAAAAGGCTTTACGCGTGTATGTATTTGGACAGGATGGCCATCAGAACATTATTGTCCTCCAGGTAGGAATCCACAACAGCCTGTTCCTTTCTCTGTGCACAGGAAGGACTGTCTGAAGCTCCTGAAGCACCTTCTCGGTCTGCTGAAGGACAAGGACCGTTCGTTTGACAAGTTCTGCTCCTACCACGCCAAGACCACGCTCTTACACGCCTGCTGCTCTAGAACTAAAGACAGCGACTGGAGGGCCTCGGGCCTGAGCCACTGCTTTCGGCTGCTCCTGGACGACTTCGTAGTCCATCTGCAACGTGGTGAACTCCACAACTTCTTCATCCCAACTCAGAACCTGCTCTCCGGCCCCGGCCCGACGAGGTGCAGTGCTCTGGCGCGCTGCATCAGGGAGGAAGGTGACCAGGGCTTTCCTATTTTCAAGAGATAACTCCTGTGACTATGCCAGCCAGCCCCACAGCTTTTGAATCATCCTTTAAGTAAAACTTGGGCAACTAAACCCCAAGTAATCTTTCAAGGAAGAAAGCACAATCGAAATGGCGTTCGTGCAATACAATTTATTTGTAACGGATTCATTCTTGTGGTCACCCATTTTTATTTTTTTAATCTAAACCTATTTTTAATAAATGTCTTTATATTTCTCATGTTTTTTGGCTTTTATTTATTAAATACGTCGTAACACCATCGTGAGAAGTGCTACATTTGAACAAAAGAAATAAAACTGTAATTAATCTGATGAGTTAATGATTTCATGTTAAAATGGAACTGCAAAATGTGTTATGTGCCTGTTATGTTATCTCATCATTAATTCGTGTCCTGCTTAAACATTCAGTTTACATTTTGTGAGCATTGTGCCACCGAAATACTGAAGCGCTCCGATCGGCTACACGTGACTCCAGCCAACACAAGAGGAAACAAATGAAGAATGAAATGTTAACATTTTAAAAGCCCTTTTACAGTAATTCTGTTACTCCCTTTTAAAGTTAAATTATTAATTGATCATTTTAAGAGAATAAAGGTATAAGTTGAGTGAGCTTTAAATGCAACCTAAAGCGCTCACGTTAACGGAGAAAGCCAGACCTTTAAATGACCTCGAAGTTTAAAGAACATTCATTTCAAAAGGCATATTAGGTATTTGGTAGTCAGACCTCGTACTGATAGAACAAATGTAATGAAGGATAAATGTGTTGACATTGGGTTTATATTTCAAATCAATTAAATATCCAGATAAAACACACAGACATTAATATCACACTCAAAACGGTCAAGTCCCAGGGCCTAAGCCACGACCTCAGAATGCATTACAAATTTTTGATGGAACCGATTCCTTCATTTGGAAGCATGTCATTATTTCTGAGCAAGCTACATTACTTCGTCAAGATAGAAATACTTTACCAAAAGGAAAGGAGTGTGTGTAGCCGCCCCCCCCCCCCTCATGTCTGAGTGATACTAAACATTACTGTGGTTGGTGAGTTACAAACACATGAAAACAGTCAACATTTTTAATTTTCAACATGTTTAAAACAAGACGACAACATGAGGTGTAACTGCCTCTAAATGACAATGTCTTGCTGGATTATCATCCAAACAAAAAATGTTGTAATCAAAGAACATAAGTCAAATGTAAAAAAATGAAATATACATTCAAAAGAAATAACAGGGGGGTTCAGATCCTGATGCACCTGTTAAGTAAATGCATCAGAAAATGCTAAAAGTATTCAATCAGAACGCTGTCTAGTTATGCTAACAGATTGTCTTGTGGACTGTTTTATGTTAATAGTGTGGACATCTGTGAGTCCTTTCGTAAACATGTGTATGAACCCTTGTATGTGTGGACTTAATGAACAATGGTGCATTAAAAGCCCCAGTTTTGGCCTCGATCCCTGCCTCCACCATCTCTTCGCCCCCGTCCTCCCACTGGATTGCACATCTCCTTCTCCCTCTTGTGCTTCTCATATCTCTCTGCCATAAGTACCAGCTCCTCAGGGACCTCCTGCAACAGGATTCATGAGATTACAAACATTTTACTATGGTTTGCTAGATGTTATTAAATCTAGTTTAAAAACTGATAATTTCAGATAAAAACACAAGCTTCCTACTTCACACTATTCATCTCAACTTTCAGGTGGCAACTTGGAAACTAAGCATTATTTACTGAGTTGATGACTTTGTGCCATGAAGAGTACAAACAAAAACTGAATTAAAATCCTTTTATGCAACAAACCATTTTGAAATAATGCTTTCTGTGAAGTGAAACCATCAAGACTTCAGCCTTCTATGGTTTATTCATTAACGTAAAATCCTACTGGTCAGTCTGCTGTGAAATGCCAATAGAAGGTATACACTACTGTTCATGCCTGATACTCCTATTTATATTTAAACAAACTTCTGTCCTGCTGACCTGTCCTGCTCGCTCCAGGATGGGAATAAGCTCAGCGGCCATCCTCCAGTTCTCTCTCGTCACCAACGTAACCGCGGCACCTGAACGTCTGCAACATAAATGCATCGACATGACAAACTAACAAAGTACAGCCAGACGCTGGCAGTCACATGACCCAACGCCCTTACCCGGCTCGGCCTGTGCGGCCCACGCGATGGACATACTCCTCTATGTTGCGTGGGAAATCATAGTTATAGACGTGTGTTATGTCATGGACATCCAACCCTCGAGATGCCAAGTCTGTGGCAACCAGGATACGAACTCGACCTGGGAAAAGGTAAAACACTGTTATTGTCTTGTCAATTTGATCGTTCGGCCTTTACATGTGGTCGCTCACTGGCTTCAAGGTAAGACCACCAGCTACACACCGTCCGTTTCCCCTGTCAGAGGCAGGGAAAACCTTTTTAAAACCATATGTTCCTTCCCGTTACATACTCTCTTTGAAGTCCTTTAGGGCTCCTTCACGGTCACACTGCTCATGGTCACCATGGAGACTTTGCACAGCGAGACCCTGCAGACACATGTCACTGGACAGGTCATCAGCCCTGAGACAGGAAATTGTTAGCATAGGTGGGTAAGTCTTGCCAATGTGTGGTTAACTCTAGCAACTGTGGGTTGTAGCTAAAAACCACAATTTACTCCCGTGTTTACAAGCCATACGTTAGTGGCCGACTCCCCACTCACATAAGCTTCCTGCCAACAAAGATGAGAACTTTATCCTGGGGCTGCATTTTTCTGATGAAGTCAAACACGTAGGACTTCTTCTCTTCTTCACGGACGATCAGCACTGTTTGCTGTACTGTGTTAACCGCCTAAAACCCAGAGAAACACAGGGAGCATGTCGGCATGTATTCCAGATGGGATGAACGCAGCACGTGAAATTCACTTTCTAAGAGCCATTAGATATCTGCCAAGAATAAATAATGTTTACGTAGAAGCTTCTCATTTTGTTCTCAATTAATTACTTGGCCCACAGTCGGAAGCAGCATCAAGTAGGAGAACACACAAACGTCACAGACCAAGTACCAAGTAATAATAACAACTTTATATAGCACCTTTGACAAAAGAGCATCTCAAATACATAGAACTGAGTGATAATGTAAAATAAAATCAAATGACATAACACAGAGGCAAGTCAAAAGATTGAAAATAAAAGCAAAATTCAAAGGATTAAGTCAACAAAAAAACATATATACACATATATACACACACATATATATATATATATATATGTATATATAAATAAATAACTAACACACCCAATAATTAATTTACTTTCCACTTACCGCCAAGTCCAGGGTGCCCACATAAACCATCATGGGATTCTTCAGGTAGGATTTGGACAATCGCCTCACACCAGTTGGCCAAGTGGCACTAAAACATGCAAGTTAACGGTTCAAAAAGGACATTTAAGAAAAACCTCCACAGCACTTCTGTATGGAACAGTGTAACAAAGTAAATGAATGCAGGGGCTGATTTTGTGTAAAAATCTTCCTTTCGTCTGCTCCTGGATCAATTACACACAGCTGTGACAGAAAATGTAACTTTTCTAAAGATGGTGATCTTTTTTTGTACGCGTGATGAAACATATTCCATGAGTTTATTAATATATGCATTGTAACACTCTCTCCAAACTGGAGGAAACACTGGATGGTGTTCATACTCAAGGTCTGCAATATAAACGCTTTCTCCCCTGGCGCATCAGTATTTAATGTCCTGCTCATTAACCATGTGATGACAGACATTTCTTAAAAAAAAAAAAGGGGAGTTGTGTGACTTGGCTTGTACCTGGTCATGACAGTCTGTCTGTCTGGGCGGATGTCCAGGAGAATCTTCATTATCTGGGGTTCAAAGCCCATATCTAGCATACGGTCAGCCTCGTCCAGCACCTTTTGCCAACGATCAGAGCACTTATTAAAATCAACCTGTACTCCCGCACACACACGAATAGAGTGAGGCACTTGCTGCTCTTAGCATTCCCACTGGGGTGAGCGTTGGTAAAATGGCTGACCAAATAGGTGACGGAGCGAAGGTTGATGAGCTCATTCATCTGCAGGTCATTTAGTCGGCCCGGTGTTGCGATCACTATGTCCACGCCGCTCTTCACAACGTTGATCTGGCCTCTCCTATCCCCTCCTCCATAGATACAGACACTGAGAAGGTACAGAAGGAACAGTCATGGTCACGGCGCCTCTACGTCGTGATTCTAAGCTTGTGATGATATAAGGCTGCTGGACCTTTTGTAGCCCTTATATCTGTATTTTTTGCACTCCGTCTCAATCTGCAGGGCCAGCTCTCTGGTGGGGGTCAACACCAACATGCCCGGACCGCCCCACTCAGCTCTGGGTCTATGAAGGAAGGGCAGACAAAAAACAAAGACTTTGACAAATTGGCCCAATTTCAAACCTGCACACCTCAGATAGAAGTGAAAACAAACAGTACTAAAAAGGAAAGATTAAAAAATAAATAAAAATAAAGAGCGCCGAGAAGAAAGCGACAGGTCCTGTACTCACACAGACTGTCCGTCCATGTGGATGAACCCTGGCAGCAGGTAGGCCAGGGTTTTCCCGGTTCCTGTCTGAGCGATGGCTATCAGGTCTTCCCCGCTCAGCAACACTGGCCACGCCTGAGACTGTATAAATACATGATGTTGTTATTGGTTGTGTCTTCACCAACGATTAAAACCACAACTGATGTAAGACAGACTAACCATGTAAATACTCTACAAATATACTGTTTTAAAGTTATTATGCAATACAAAAAATTAAAGGCATGCATGAAATAAACATTAAACTATCAAACAAAATCTACACATAGCTTTAAAAAAAAAAAAAAAAAAAAAAAATAGACAGGACCACAATTGTAAGTGGGTGACAACATTATCCTAAATATGAGCTTTGTTCTTAAAAATAAAAAAAGCACCAAGGTGGTCCAACTGTAACAACTTAAGAGCAGCTCTCTTTCCTTACATGGACACCATGGCACGACATACAAGATATATAAAAAAAAAATAAATAAAATAATCTCTTACAAGTCAGATTTTTGAAACTTAAGAACTCGAGAATCTAAGTCTAAGCATCTAGGCATAGCTAGATGTTAGCTTTCAAGTGTGGCCAAATTTGACTACATTTCTAATACTACAAAATCAGACATTTTTCATGTTGCATGTTTATGTATGTATGTATGTGAGCATACAGTCAAAATTAAGAAATGTATTAACTTATAAGACCAGTTGTTTTTTTAAACAGCATTTAAGGTAAACATTTTGGCAAATACACTCTTATTCTTTCTGTCCAAGAACAAGATTAGAACAATCAATACCAATCTCATGTCTGTCACAGAGCTGGAGTCAGGGCATGTTTAGCCTTACTTAGCATGAGACATGAGGCATGGGGAACAGCTAGCCTGGCTCAATCCAAAGACAAAAACTGGAAATACCAGCTCCTCCAAACTGTATTTACACAGTGTATCTGTTTGTTTAACTGCTTCATGGACAGAAACCATTCATGACCTGGGTTTTAATGTACCAAAGAATGCCTCTACACAAGGAAAATATATTTTAATGCTCACTAAGCTTCTTGGCACAATTACCAATCTAACAGCATCACACCTGCAGGTATTAGACATGAAGGGTGGGGTAAAACATCCGCTTGGTAATTTTTGTAATACATTACATCTGGCCAAGCCTTTTATTGTGAAATGAAAGTGAAATCGTGAAATGAAAGTGAAATCGGAGAGGGAGATGATGTGGTTTCACTTCTCCTTGCAGCATAATCCTAATTTGAATTTTGCACAAACATACCCACAGAGAAACATTTCCAACCTAAGAGCCCCTGGAAAACTAAGGAACCACAACCAAAATGTACTGTACATCGATAGTGATTGTTAATGTAACTTGTGTGATTTACAGTTAGATTTAATACAGATACATTTCTGAGTGGGGGGTGAGAATCTTTTAACTGTTACAGATGAACTGTACATTTCTGCCACTGGAATAACCTACAGATTGTGTGATGTGAAGCCACAATTAATGATCATAAAAATGATAACATGATCTCCTTCCCTGAGCAGTCTCTAGTGCGTCATGTTCACTGGCTCTACGCATCATTTCTGCTGCCTTCTCAGCACCTTCCCTGTCTGCATTCCATCTGCCTTTCAATCCAATAAAAGCTAACAAGACCAGATACAAAAGGGAGGGGAGGTGTAAAGATAGAAAAGTCACTCACTACTTATAAAGATAAAGATGTGCACACACCCAACATTATTCAGAACTATTTCTTTTTACATCTGTTGATCTGCCACAATTGAGTGATTCAAATATAAAAGGTAACATAAAGATGTGACTTATTTTGCTTCAAAAAGTACTAAATATTTCTAAGCAGAGGTTAGGATATTGAGCACCTTGAAGATAAAGATTAAAGATTTAATACATACTGTGTCATTAAGATGGGGTTTCATTAAATACCTTAAACTATAACAAATTTCCTTTCATTTCTTTTTGGGGAGAATACAACCACAGGTTAATAAAGAAATTGCGCAATATTTCCCGTCAAGGCTGCCGTTGACGTGGGTATTTCCAAATATGGACCTTTGTAAATCACGGGGATTACCCATGGCAACAGACAACAAATAGGATAGATTGCACAGGTGCAAGGCTCATACTTGGATGGGGGTTGGTTTGACAAAGCCAACTCGTTCAATATTTTCCATGATCTCTGGAAAAAGCTCGAAAACCTCCAGAAATGTGCGACAGGGATTGGGAATGGGTCTCTTTCCCCCCTCCTCCTTCAGGTCATCCACAAAGATATTGTTATTCTCAAACCTGTGGAAAGGCATAACACAAACAAGAACATTGAGGAACTGGGTGAAAGGGTAAAAAGTGGTGAATTCCAAACCACATGACCATGCTAGACCAAGACGAATACGCAATGTGTAAGTATTTAGCTGTAGTTTATGTTTAAGAAACCACATCTGGTCCACACTACACAACTGTATATTTAACTGTATAGTGTTTTTTTTCTTCTTTGTTTACAAGTTGCAAAGAGAATATTCTTTCGATTTCAAAATCCAAAATAAATGTAAACAACATGTATTTGTAAAAAAGTGACATTGACCCAGAGACAGACAGCTAACAGACTTTAACAGGGCTTGACGCAACTCTGGCATTTTAGTACTGCACATCCAGATCTGGACCCCGGTCAACCCCTTGTTGCAAACTACTTTAACTGTATTCCCCAGCAACACTGATAGCTCACCTTTACTGTGAGGCCCTGAAGACTGAGAACCCCAAACAAATTCCAAGACAAGCAGACTTGTAGGCGGCTACACTACAAATTTGCATTCGGTATGCTGTAAGTAGGCGTCGGAAGAGGTAGATAAATGGTGCCCTGTACTTGTCTGAGGCTGTAATGATAAACAATGCCGGCAGGCGACAAACACTTCTGGGAAAAGGTGTTGGTTGGAGAGGATTGAGGTTTTGCAAACCTGTCAATTACACCCTCAGAGTCATGCCATTTCACTGCCTCTACTCATAAAAACACATAATGGTTTTTCCAAATAACACCAGTGTCTAGCATTGTATTATATAAAGTGGACAGTTCTAGTACTCTACCTTTTGTTACACTCACAGGGAACAAGATGTGATAAAAGAGGTATCAGATTTACCTCCATTCACGAACTTCCTCTGCTGTGAGAATGGATACACTCTCTGACTCAGTGTAAAACATCTTCTTCATGGGTGGGAGGTCTGAAGAAAGTTGTAAATATATCAGAAATAGTTTAAGGCTAAGGATGAGCCTCATTCATTTTGGCAAATTAAATTCCTGTGTCCCATCACAAGGATAAACTTAACATAAGCTTGTAACAACAAACAAGGGCAAATAGAATGTATTAAATTAGTGGTCACAATAAAAAGGACAGTTTAGTTTGGGCTTTGTAAAGTTAAATCACTTCTTTAACTCAGTCATTGCTCAATTTCAATTCCACTATGCTGCAGGAGACCAAATCACTTTCCAAATACTTGTTGACTGCAGTAGTGACAGTATATGAGCCCTCACCCTTCCACTTGAGCGCCTCATACTTGTCCTTGTTCTCCCGGATGGCGTTCCAGTCTATGGCTACACGGGCTGGGGCGACATCCGCAGCCTGTAATTCTGCAGCAGACCAGACAGAGCCATTCCTTACTCCTCCATCACCTCCTCCTCCATAGCTTCCCCCTCTACCAAGACCTGAGAAACAGAATAGTATGCTGCAGGAGATTCATTTTCATTTATAAAGTGGAGGTACAGTAGTGCAACCAAGTGAACCTTATGTGAATATTTGCGGGACAAAAACGTCAATATAATAATGACCAGGTCACAATAACCATGCTACCATTGACACAGCCATCTACTTTGCTAGAGGGCCTGTTGACGCTGCCATGGATACGATCAAAATGATATCCAAATGAAAGTGTCAGTATTCACTGTATCTAGTAGGGACATATTTTTTTATTTATTCCTTATTTCTGTTCATCTCACATCATCATTTCTTATTGCAGCAAATGGGACCGTCAGTCAAAATATAAAAGCACTTAAGTCGAAGCACTGGAAGAGTCTGAAACGTCAGCTGAAGTATGAAGGTGAGCTCAGACAGGAAGTGATGCAAAATGTTTTACCTCGAGCATAATCACATAAATTAGACAGCTGGACTGTTTGTGCAGCCCATGTTGATACGACGCAAAAAGCCAACTGTACAGACATTATCTGCGAGCTAGCAAGCAACGGAAACACCAACCGTGGTTATGGGAGTGCGTGAAACATTTTCATCTGCGGATGCGTCTTTCCATTGACTTTGTATGCAACCACGCTCTGAACACACAGTAAGAGCTGCAAGAAGTGCTGGCTGAAATTAAAGTGCTTCAAGCAGGTCAATGGCCACTTAAAGTGCAAATGGTTGAACTGTCACTTGAAAAGGGTCAGTGGAAGAATATAATTGAGAATGTCTAGCAAACGTGAGCCAAGTGAACGCACATTCCTCTGCCCAAGGAACTGGAAGACCGTACAGAAAAAAATAAATAAATAAATAAAATGTTTTCTCTCTCAAGCTTAACCAAATTTGTCATTCAGTTAAAGCTCTGGTCTGTGCAACACAGTTAACAATAATTAGCTTATTATTCACTAGAGCTCTAGCTACAAAAACAATCCAGAACTCTCACACAGCACAGTTTGTACCTGAGGTAGATTTACAGCATGAATTGGGAAAGTTAGGTCCCTTCATGGAAACAAAACAAGTTCATCTTAAATGTGACCACGTCGATGGAATGAGACTTGTCTTCGGGTCTGACATATAAAATCACAACACAACTGCCAGAAATCCTTTTAGGATCAAAATCATCATTATCCAGAAAAATGACTTAGTACCACTACGAAATTGAGAAGTCCCATCTGCCACCTGGTCTTCAATCATCTCCTTGGCCTTCTGCTGGGCAGCAGAGGACCCAAAGATGACCACCTCACCGTCATGCTCCCCCTTGTATATCTAAAGAAAAAAACAAATCTAACTCAGACTTGCACACAGGGAATAAAACTTACATCCATCCTCTGACCACAGTACCTGTTCATCAAACATGTCTTGAGCAACTATGTTTAGCAAAGGATACAGATAGCGCCGCAGCCAAGCCCTGTTGTTAGAATCAGTCCCACAAATACTGTAATGTACTGTAAAAATAACTTAAGGCCTTTTCAAATAAATATCTTACTAATTTATACTTGCCTTAAATCACAATACATTTGATAAAATGAACACGGCTGTTGACGCATTTGCCCCATTATTAAGTGGACATCACTGCTGTCAGCATTGTGTTCATGGGATGTGTCGAACTGGTCTGGTCCAACATCAGCCAACTTGCCTTGATTCTTGCACCGGTGGTCTCCTCAAGTTCACGAATTCTGGCTCCCCCGCGACCTTCCAACAGAATTACAATGCATTTAGAGTTTGACCAAAACCTCCACACGAGGCCAGTTACACAGTGGGGGCATGAATAACGTGGCTGCGTGTGTGTGCAGGTCGTAGCCGCACACTAAACGGCTTACGGAGCTTGGCAGAACGGGGATTACACTGAGCACGTCCTTTAGCGTAGCTAGCCAACAGCGAAGGCAACTAAATACTAGCTCCTTTAGCATAACTAGCTAACGGCGAAGGAAACTAAAAAAAAAAAAAATTAGCTTAAGTGCGCAACTTAGCCTTTAAACGTGAAATTGCCGCATTCAGAAACCTGCCTATTATCCTCCCAACGGAAGCATTTTCCACAAACACGGTCACAGGCGGGGGGGAGTCCGCGTTTTCATCCCCGAAGGTTGGTCGTCCCGTGCTCCGGGGAAACGGGCGGCCTTCGCCTCCGCCTCTCCGGCGTCTATACTCGGCTCCCACGCCGCCACCCTCCCTTGAGCCTCCGAACCTGAATGTATTTTTTACACCGACGCAAACATTTTCCGTTGGACGGTCTCCGCATGGCGACTTCCATGTAGTCGGAGGTGACGCTGCGGCAGGCCTCTGGATGGCAACGCCGTCCTCGTTGTAATCATCTTCCCAGTCAGACATTTTAAATTTGCCTCGACACCTGCCAGCCACACCGCTAAATGCTAGCTAGCCGTCAAGCTGTCAATCAACACCGTGCCGCCTTCACGTCCTCTCATACTTCCGAATAAGTGCGTTTTGTTCGATTTTGACTGGATTTTGATGAATAGTTCGTTCATAAATGTGGACTGTAATTAATTAAAATGTAAAATTCTAAGTATTACGTAAAACGGTGAAGAAATGTGCCAAAAATCAACATTTATTACTTACCATAACCTTTAGCCA
>JAVQJV010038233.1:0-36800 GCA_036024995.1 Gadopsis bispinosus
TGTATGAATGGTGCTATATAAATACATTTTATTATTATTATTATTGGACTTAACTTAGCCTAAAGACTTGTGTTCTGTACAAATGTTTCATCTTGTTTTAAAGGTCAGCATTTAGAGACCTTAAAGCAAGACTGTGTCACTTTTGAAAAAAAAAATGACACCTTATTCTTCTTCTTACATCAACACACTTGGGTTTTGATGCTACAGCTGAACTTGGTCTGCCGTCACCAGTAACTTATGATGACTAATGTTAGAAAACTAGATTATTTTTGCTGGGTACAATAATGACTTTACTGAATCAGCCCACTGACTTTATGACTCTTCTTTTCTTGTTACGGTACGTGTTATGTATTTATCAGTATCCTCTAGTTGCCACTTCTGGGCACAGGGGCTGCTGTTGAGGAAAAGTTACATTGTCACTTTTAAGATGTGTGATTTTACATAGACGTGCACAAAAACACTTGTGACTTGACTTTAAACCTGTCTTGATTTAACGGAGACTTTAATAAAATCTTGTCTGGGAAAAGACCAGGTAGTTCTCTTTAGGTCTGATTTATGCAACGATGTATCTGCAGGTTCTCCACCCTCTCCAAACTCAGGCACTAGTGAGGAAGCAAGTGAAAGGCCTGATGCCATGCCAAACATTTCAGACCTGATGCTGAGAAAACTCAAACTTCACCGAGGTCTACCAGGCTGGTGTGTAATAAAACAACTGCTGTTTAAGTTGACTTTTAACTATTAACTGTTTTCTTCCTAATTGCTCAAAAATAGCCCTCCTTCCTTACATCTTCATTTTACTATACTATATGTATATTACTTACCATACTAACAGTTCCTCTTTGATTTCATTCCAGTGCTCCCCCACTCACTGAAAAAGAAGTTGAGGTTAGTATCTGATGTGTACAGGTTTTGGGGGGATTTTCACACATTATTTTTGCTAAAAATAAAGATAGAAAGTCACAAAACATCAAATTATTCCCATTCATGATGATGGATTGAAAGTTCAGTGGTTTTTACATGCATGCTACAGCTGAGTTTGTTTTCCTGTGGTGATTTACTTGTGCTTGTCAGCAATTCAAAGGAACAGTGTGACAATCTGGGAAATAAACATATTTTCTTTCTTGTTGAGAGTTAGATGAAAAGAGTGATACCTTGCTGATGTCTGCATGGTAATATGAATCTGGAGTCAGCAGCTGGTTAGCTTAGCTTAGCATGAAGACTGCGCACCAATCAACATGTTATGTTGTTAGTTTAATTCAAACAAGAACTGAAATGTAAAAATGACAATCTGTCATTTTATGGGCTGTTTCTTTGAGTCTTTGCTTATTTCATGGCAACTGCTTTTTGTAAAGATTTGAAAATGTTATTTATAGCACGGCAGCATTGGCATTGGCAGTATCTTCATATATATATACAGCTCTGGAAAAAATTAAGAGACCACTGCAAAATGATCAGTTCTCTGGTTTTACTATTTCTAGGTATGTGTTTGAGTAAAATTAAGTTTGGAAAATTCGGAGTGGTCTCTTCATTTTTCCCAAACAAAATATATTCCATTTCATATTCTCATTTCCACCTTTAAAATGTTCCACATTAATGAACTGTCATGAGTCTTCATACAATGGGTCATAAAATTGACCGCTAACAGTAATCTGTTTACTTTGAGCAGTAGATTGTGTTCAAACGGTGCAGCCAGATGTTTTGTTCCACTCACTGCCACGTGGAGTCCCATGTTTATAATAACCTGTTTGTTACCAAAGTAGTTAATTACACTGTCGTAAAAATTGGCTGCCTGGAGTTGGCGGTGTTCTGTCAACAGGAAAGTGTTTTTCTGTTCCTGATCAGACCGAAGAGGCTCAGAGTGATTTCCTGTGGAGAAAATGCAAACAGTAGTGACGCTGTCGGGGCTCGGACTGTGGCCCTTTCGCTGCTCCCTCGGGGATGCATCTGAATCAGGACAGTCAGAGGTCATATATTTCCCCTCAGCCGTGGCCCATGTATGTTGGAAAAAAGTACAGATTGGCTTTGATCAACACAGCAAAACATCAAGAGGTCAAATGTCAGAATCACAGCTTGATCCTCACGGTGGTCTCAGGGCTGCTTGATACTCCCTCACATGTTAACCAGTGAACGTGCATATTAGTTTTAATTCAATTAAATTCAGTTTTATTTATATAGTGATCATAACAGAGTTATCTCATGGAACTTGTTAATATAGAGCAAGTCTAGACCAACTCTATATGTATAGACCCAACAATTTCACCATGAGCAGCACTAGGCGACAGTGGCAATTACTTTATAGGCGAGGAGAAGGATTTTAAATTAAATTCTGGATTGCACAGGTAGCCAGTGTAGAGATGTTAGTACTGGAGAAATATGATCTCTTTTCCTGGTTCTTGTCAGTAAACGTGCCACAGCATTTTGGATCAGCTGGAGAGTCTTAGGGGACTTATTGGAGCTGCCTGATAATAGGGAGTTGCAGTAATCCAGCCTTGAGGTAACAAATGCATGGACTAATTTTTCTGCATCTTCTTGGTACAAGATGTGCCTGATTATGTGAACAACCACGCTGACTCTTTGGCCTGTGTGTGTGGGAGACATTTCTATTCTATTATTTTTCTCTGTATTTATTCCACTGAGTTGGTGTGTTGCCATCACCAGCAGCCTGTCTTTATTTAATGTGCCGTTTAATGTGCCATTCTGAGTGTTACACTGCAGTAACTTCCTCCCCACAGAATGCATTTGTCCAGCTGTCACTGGCATTTCGTAACGACAACTACACTCTGGAGATGAGGCTCAAGCAGTCGGAGCGGGAGAGGAACCTGACTGAGGAAGACACAGAGAAAGAATTAGAAGAGTTCAAAGGAGCACTGAAGGTCAGCCCTCGAAAACAGCAGCTCATATTAGATTAACTCACTTGAAAAGAAGAACCCGCCCTCTGGCTCTTTAGTTCATCTGCTTAATGTTTCCTGGAAGTTTCCCACAGTAAATATTCCAATAGTCCAATCCCAGGTACAGAAGGGACACTGATGTACAGCTTGCTTTCGTGAGAGAGTTTCAACACAATGTTGTTGTGTTTCTTGCAGATGACTTCGCCACAGTGGCAGAACCTGGAGCAGCGTGAGGCCTACCAGCGCCTCATAGAGACAGTGGCAGTGCTGCACCGACTGGCCACGCGGCTCTCCAGCAGAGCGGAGATAGTTGGAGCAGTCCGACAGGTGTGGTTATTTAAACACATGCAGATGGCAAATAAAGAAAATGCTGCATTGTGTAATTATACAGTACATCTTGTTTATTATACTAACAAGTACAGTACAACTTTATTTAAAGGTTACTGAGCTCCTGGAGTGCCTGTTTGGCAGCATTCTAAAAATGGTGGTTGGAAGGTTTGCATCTGATGTCATGGCTGACCTCATGTCGGCCAAAGCAAACATCAGTTAGAGAGCAAATGTACTGTTTTTGCAGTAGAAAAGTCTTTCATCTATTTATAATCTTTGTACTGCTGCCCATCTATTAATAACATTCTAACTGTAAGGCTCTATCAATTGAACAGAAATCAAGGCTTCTTTAACATGATATTATTGATGCAGTTCAGATGACTAGAAGTCTCTTGAGTGACTTTCAGGTTGTTTTCAAGACAGCTGCGTTTAATGGCATTTATATATTCTTGAAATGTGTTTGTGTTTACTGCAAATAATGACTTGGGTGTGATGTAGTCCTTTGTGACACAGTATCACATACTGTATAAAGAAAAAGGAGTACATGTTTGTGCATATTTCTTCCCTTTTTAACACCTCACCTGATCACCTGAAAGATGAAGAAGACATCAGCATTAATCAAATAACTGCTTGTAATGTGAAAGTGGTTGCTTGCAGGGGCAAACCACAGAGAATTATTATCAAACTTTGTAGCTGTATGGAGATTTGTAGCCTCTTTTAGCTCATTGTTTTGGTTTGTATGGCACATTTTACTCTGTGGTTCAGTCTCACTGCTCTCATCAACCCTGTTTCCAGCAAACAGCAGACAGATAAACTTAGCAACCAGCTGGTGAAGAAAGTTGAGACAGATATTTTTGTCAGGAGTTGGGGGAGACGAAACCATGAAAAAAGGATAAGACAGTTAATATTGGACTTCTATTCATCAGGTGGCCAAAAACACAATGCTAATGGGATGATACATTGTTCTGTGTCTGCTGCATATGCCAGTAGTCAATTGGCTTGTCTGCCCCCTAGTGGCCAAACAAAAGTTTAATTCAGCTTTAAAAAACATATTTTCACTTAACAATCAATGGGCTAATGGGAAGTCAAACATTTAGTTTGGTAAAAATATAGGTATAAATATAGGTTTGTTTTTTGTTTGCACAGCTCCTACCACAAAGAACCATTTGAAAATGTGTTCAAACTGCTTTAAATGAAGGTTTTTAATTAATTGTGTATTCAGCAGACTACGTATACGGCTTGTACTGAATGACTTTTCATTGTGCAGGAAAAACGTATGAGCAAGGCCACTGAGGTCATGATGCAATATGTTGAAAACCTGAAGAGAACCTATGAGAAGGACCATGCCGAGCTGATGGAGTTTAAGAAGCTGGCCAACCAGAACTCAAATCGCTGTTATGGAGGGTCCATAGATACTGGAGGTAAGACTTCGCTAAAGACTACATTCAGGTCAAGCACAGGAAAACACAAATGAAACTCAGCCAAACTGACATTATATTTTTACTCTACTGAGGGTTTCTGTGTAAATAGAAATAGTTTTAAGCTTTATTCATCCAGGCAAGGGTTTAATAAATCACTGCTGCTTTGCTCTATGAGAAAATTTTCACCACGCAACCGTTCACTGTAAGTGGAGTATCCTAATGCTGGGATACTGAGCAGCTTTGCTGCAGCTTTGGGAACGATACCAGCATGAAGTTAATAGTTTCTGTGCTTACGTAATTATGTCTTTCTTTGTCTGTCATTATAAAGATGATGGAGTTCCACGGTCGTCAAGATCGATGTCCCTCACCCTTGGAAAGGTACGTTTTTCTGAGACTGATGGGAATGTCATGAGTTTTCAAAATTCAACCTCATGACATAGGACAAAAGGTTAAGGGAAGTTATTACAATTCATCCTGAAGGGAGCATGAATGTCCGTACCAAATTTCATAGCAATCCATTCAACAGTTGTTGAGACATTTCACTCAAAACCACATGTTGGTACAGGAGGAATCGGGGATCACCAAAGTCATTAGGATGCATCTTCTGGGGACAATGAAAATGGCATGACTACTTTCAATACACTAGTTCCTGAGATTATTCAGTCTGGACCAAAGTGGCGGACCGACCAACTGACAGACCAACATTGCCATTCATAGAAAGATGCCACTAGCAAGGCTAAAAATGTCCATCTGCTGTACTGCTTTTGTCTTTGTTGTTTCATTTATGAATTTGTCTCTTCTTTCAGTGACATCATCATACCATTGTAGTTGTAAATATTCAAAAGTTAACATCCATTTCATTTTACATCCTTACCACTGATACTGCTGCACGTTCTGTCTCCTCTCTAGGCTCTGCCCAGGCGTAGGGTGAGCGTAGCGGTGGTGCCTAAGTTTAACCTCCTGAACATCCCAGGTCAGACCCCAGCCACAGCTGGCCCGGGCCCCAACGTGGGCCCCACCACTGGTGCTGCTCTTCCTGTCCTGGTAGGTCTTCCTGCCCTGTCAGGAAATGATGGTGAATCACATGTCAAGCATTTAATGATGTGACACCCACTCTCTCAGACGGACTGCTGAATGAAAATGATGTACAATGGGTTTTAAACTTATTTAGGAGTCATCTTAGGGCCCTTACTATTGAAATAGTTATTATGATTATGATGATATCATTATTATGACATCAATTATTGTTTTTCAACTTGTACATGATAAGTTTCAGGTGTTTCTTCTTATTTCAGAATGGATAAATAATTTTTCTGTCTGTGTAAAAATCATCCAATATTTCACAACAAAGCAACAATCTGAGAAAAGTCCAAATTCTGAATACAGATTTGTCTTGCAGAAGTTAGTACTTGCAGGACTTTAACATGTCGGTTAGTATTTTCACATTACGGTATTGGTACTTAAGTAAAGGACGAGAGTACTTCCATCACGCCTGTTAAATGTGTATCATTGTTAAACAGTAATAATACCCTTCAACAATATTCAACATTCTCTCCTCTTTAGTGTGAAGCAAATGATGTGAAAGGCAACACTTCCACAGAGCCGACACAACCAGCAGCAGAATGGTATGTTTTGTGTACTTGTGGTGATCGTGGTGTTTTGCACACACACACACACACACACACACACACACACAAAACTGCATGTACAGTATGTACACGTACCATTGCTTGATTCCCAAGGTCACCGTGCCGTCCTTGAGACAATGGGCCTGGACAATGTGAACTTGTAATCATCCCTATCAAAAGCATTTTGTGCTGCAGTGGGACCTTTGTCTTATTTGTGTGACCTTCAGGATGTGTTTTACAGTGCAGAGAAAGCCCCGGTGAGATGAAAAATAACCCAGGAAGCATAAAAAAATAATCAAACCCTGCTGCAGTTGATGGATATACTGTCGAGGTCTTAATCTAAACATTTGTGCAAGAGTTTGACAAAGTCCAGGCACAAGGCTCCAATCATATCCTGGTTATAAAGTGAGCCAGAGTGGGGCTCTCAAGCATCTGAGCTACGTGTTCTGTGAGGGGACGGCAATAGCAATAACAAATGTGCTAGCTCCATTTTGTTTGCACTACTATGTCTGTGATGGTGTCTGTAATGCACACTACCACTCAGCCAGTGCTGCAGTTTGTCCATTACGAGACAAGGCCTCGGTGTTGTGATGGAACCTAAGTGTTCACTCCTCTCAGTTTTATAATATCTGCTGTGATAATGCTGGTGATTGTTCTTTCCCATCTGAAACAATGCAGTGGAAAGAGTGTGTCGGAACAGGAAAGCGAGCCAGCCAAGCCTTCAGTCAACTTAGAGGAGATCAGAACCGAGATCAGAGCCGAGCTCAAGGCAAAGATGGAGGAGGAGGCATATAATAAAGGGTGAGGCCTTCTCTCCTGGTGCTTAACACACACAAACACACAATGTATGATGACATTGTTGTTGCTCATCATAAATTACCACATTTTTGAGACCCATCAGATATGTTGTTGTACAGGTGAATTTTCTCATATTATGTTACATATAAAAAGACTTTGAGACATTTAGTTCATCCATATTTCAGGCATTTTATCACTGTATATCCTTAGATCTTGCTGGTAAATGTGACCATTTCAAATGCAGCTACCAAGAAGGTCTGAAGCAAAGTAAAGTGCTCCAAGAGGAGAAGTGTGAAGAGGAAAACGCTGTGGAGAAATTGGTGGAATTGAAAAATAAGGATGAAGAGAGTGGAAAGAAGATGAAGACAAGCAGGTAAGCTGAATCTGTTGCTTTAAAGAAATAAATATGCAGCATGTTTTGTATGTTGTTCTTTGACAATACTGACATACGCAGACCAAATGACAGGCTATTCAAAATGCAGTCAACTATAAAACTAAGACATACCTGAATCTCATCTACAACACCTCAATAGGTCCCGTCTCTACATCTCAAACTGTCAATTTAAAGAAGTTTGAATTTATTCAATTGGGACAATGCAATTTAACATAGTTCCAATACAGAGCGTGAAACCTCTGTGCTGCACGGAGCGTTTATAGCTTATTTTCAACTCTTGTAGCTAGTAGCGGTAGTGTAGACCCTCTTAAGCTCCGCCCCGTTTTATAACAATGCGTCATAAGGCCGTTAAACTCATACCAAATATCCATGGGCATGTCATTCCCGAGCAAGGTACTGGGCCAGATAACCAGGGCTCAAATACACCAAGAGCTTAATCGTCAGTATTTAAAGGAAATCTCTAGCTTTTAAAATATATTTTGTCATTTTGCACACTTAAAGTATTAACTTACAGAAAGTTGGATCTCAAGGAAAACACACCTCAGATGTTTGTTTGAAACACATAATTTGTATGCTGTTGGTAAATATGTGTGTATGATTATCCATGAATGGCAAAAAGAAAATGAAATGTATGGGTGAGAGAGTCAAACCAACTGCCATGTTTGTTATTCCAGCAAATAAACAATCTATTTCACCCATCTTTTTAATAATTAACTTCTCATGGTTGAGTAGAAAAATCAGTCTTTCCAATACATGGATCTCTGGGATGATTTCAAGCCAGGTTGTTTATGTTTGGTTTTTGCTGCCGCAGTAAATATTTAGATATGTTTTTGCCATTTAAATGAATTCGTATAAGATTGAAATGTTGACAACAATGTAAATATCAGATCTATGCTGTATACTGTATCTTCACAGGAGGATGGAGGAGGTCCTGGTGCTTTGTGGTCGATTTTGTCCCAAGATTTCTTTGAATCGGCGACTTCTCTGTATCGCCCTGACACTGTTTGTGGTGATGTGTCTGGTTATCAGTATTTTTACATTCTTCAGTGACTACTACAACAGACGTGAGGACACGTAAGCAGTGAAGGACTTTGTGCGAGGCGACATAAAGATCTTTGGACTAAGTGTAGCTGCACAACCAAAGAACCCCAGAACAGAATAACAGACGGCAGTCGTCCTCTGTCAGTTTACCATATCACCACACTCGGACTCACTTGAATTCATGACCCTGACTCTTGAAGACGTTTTCGGAGGCTGTATGGATAATTTTTCCTTTGTCATGATTAACAGCATTAAGTTATAATTTTGTTCGGATTGAAAAATTGACAGATTGTTTGCTGCAGCGACAGAAAAATATAATTCATGTTTAGGGACCAATTATATAGTTTGATGAAATATATATATTTAAATTAGATGCATAGGTAGCGATATGTTCTGGTTTGGTTTTTTTTTTGATGATTGAATATGGTACTTTTCATTAAATGCCACAATTTAAAAAGTGTATATTTCGCCACCTTGGAATTATGAGCTTCCATCTGCATTATCAGCGGTTTTGAGATATTGAGCTTCAACTTATAAACAACACCTCACATAATGTTAATAAGTTGTCACAGAATAAGAATATGTGAATAACTCAATTTTGACAAAAATGTCAGATAGAACCTTATAATTCCAATGTGACGATTTATCTACACTCTAAGTTTAATCTCTCAGGTCCAATAGATAATAAAACCCTGAGAGTTTTCAAAGTCATATTTAAATATATAGAAAATAAAAAAAGTTTTTATTTTTTGTTTATTTTCTATAATGTGTATTTATAGACTTTAAAATATAAGCACATTCCAAATTAGTTCCTCGTGCAATATTTTGCAGTTGATGGTTCTCATTTGTGCCACTTTGGATTGTGTCTTCAGAGCACTGAGAGATTTTCTTCTTGTATGAGAGCACTGTTTAGATGGCATGAGCCTTATTTTATCTTCTTTGCACATGTGTGCCTACCTGTGTTGTTTATTATCTGTGGATTTTATGCTCTGCCATGTCACCTTTAAATAAAGGTGCCTGAAAACATTGTTGTCATTTCCATTGAGAAATATAGGGTGCTATCAAAGCAGATTTGTGCTACAATCCATCTTGTTACGTGCAATACAGAGGACTTAAACCTTGTTTTTGACCACTTGGGGCAGCAGAAACATGTTGTGAACACAATATTGACATATCATCACCTTTTAAGATAATATGGCTAACGCGTCAGCAGTTACTTTTACACATCCAGCAGTTATGGAGCAACATTATCATTTATTTGGAGTCATGTTTCTGGCCACCTGATGAATGTCCAATGTTCTCTCCTTTAGGTCTGTTTTTGGATTCCACCAACTCCTGAGGGAAATATCTGGCTCTTTAGCTGCTAAATGCACCACTATGTTCACCAGCTAAATGCTAACTGTGTCCATCTGCCATTTGGTGATGAGCAGGTAGTGTACAGTGGGGTTTTAGAGCTTTTTTACTGAAAACAGCTGCTTGTTAATTACCATGTTATATCTTGTTTGTTTGTCCGAACCACAACCGAAGGGTGAAAACAAAAACTTGTCTTCACAGTCTTGTCTTCAACGTTGCAGGAGCTAAACAGGCCTATGCCAATCATGTTTTCCTGTTCACCAACATGCCTCCTCTCACTTTCCAACACATTAAAATTCCATCATATTCTCATTAGAGTAGCTTAATTAACTCAGGAAACCATTTAGTGAAATGTAATGCAGGTTAACTGTAGAATGTCTTGATATGATCCCATAGACACACAAACCCAACCCTTAAGGGAAGTGAAATACCTGTCATTTTTCGTAGCTCCAGTTTCCATTTATTATGCCCACACACCTCTTTGACATCTCCCATCTGACAAAAACACTGCTGCGTGTTCGTCAGCGCTCTTTGCGTCATTTCCTGCCATCGGGGCTGGTGTAGAGATGTTTTTGTGGAAGTGGGATGTTGCCGTGTGCCAAAGGCTCATCAGAGGATTCCAGAGATCATAAGCATGTTCATGATTGATGGCCCATGGGAGGAAATCATTTGGACAGAGTGTCCAGTGTCAGATGTCAGCAATAGTGCAAATGACTTAGTCTATGAGCACAGGCGCTTAATCACATGTCTAATCTGTGTTTTCACTCAAATACAACAAAAGCACCCGTTTAAGTCAAAGAACAGTTCTGTTGAACATGAATTCACCCACAGGATTTCTGTAGCTTTGTCCGCTGTTGACATATTAGTTTTATCTTCTTTTTCTCCTGGGCCCTGCTCCTAGAACATATCATGGCTCTTGAGCTGGCCTTTGAGCAGTACTTCCCTCTTCCTTTTCCTTTACTTTCTGGAAATGAGCAGAGACCGCACACCCCAGTGAATAGAATCGGCTCTATTTAACCGTGCCATTTGGCTCACAAGACACATAAACAGCGCAACACTTGTCATCCCCAGCATTCATCCATCTCTACTCTGAGTCGTGAATATGATCTGGCTTTGGATCACATCGGTGTTGTCAGTTGCTCTAGTCATCTGTGATCAAAATATTGATGCGAACAACCTCAGAGGTAGGATATTACAGCTGCTTTGATATTTGTTCATATTGTAAAATATTCCACCTTGTTTCCGAAGATAGATGTAGGCAACATAATCTGAAAATGTTTTATATGCTGTTTCCAGTTTTCCCAGCAGCGAACCAAAGTGTTGCTGGAGTCTTCCAGGTTAGCTACTTAAATGACCTCAACCAGTTTCAGTATTTCTTCAATGCCTCTGACGCTCGGAAGCTCTGCTTGTCCCTCGGAGTGAACATTGCCTCCAAAGCACAAGTACAGGAGGCTCTCACCAGAGGGTTAGAAACATGCAGGTAAGACCAGAGAAGAAATGCACCACCCTTAGTTATCTCAGTGGAGTTTAATGAAAAGTGCTTGATGTTATGTCATGGTGTGTTTTGTTCAGGTTTGGATGGATTGATGAACATTTGGCAGTGATTCCCCGCAGCAAGGCCCTGTCTAATTGTGGTCGTAAGCAGACGGGCTTGGTGATATGGCGAGCCCCTGTTACACAAGCATTTGATGTGTTTTGCTTTAATGAATCAGGTAAGACATTTTGTCTAGTGCTTTACACGTCACATCAGGAGGCAACAGTTCATTGAAGATGTCATGCTGTGCTATTCTTAACACACCCCTAAACAATCCGGCTGAAAGATAATATATATCAGAAGGTATTAACTCAGATTAATTTGGATGAACACTCCTGACGTTGATTGTGCTAAAGATTTATCGCATTTACACTTGGACTGAATTTGGATTCAGCTGCATTTTTAGTATGTTAAATGATACATAACTTGTCAGACTATCGGTACATAGTTGCAATGGGAGGCAGAGAGAATTTTTCTTTCAATAGCAAAACAAATTCTAAGTAATGTGAAAGATACAAACATGCATTTATCAAATGGCATGCACTTTATATAACACTCATTTAATCTCTCACGACCATAAACAGATGCAGCGACACAATTGAAGGATACGACAACTGATAGCCCTTTGAGCTTCAGCGATAACTCAGGGCAGACTCAGTTTCCTTCTAAGGCAGCAGACTCCACCCAGACCTTACACTCAGTGTCTTCCTCCTTCCTTCTTCCTTCCTCTTCCTCAACTCTTGAATCGATAGACAGTGAGGAAGAGCCAGCCCGGTTTGTCAGCAGTGCACAGGGCTCTGCTAGAGGTATGAGAGTTTTTTCACAACAGAATTAATGCTGTACAAATATAAATTCTTACTGTACAGAAAAATGAATGTACAAAGTACAAAATACAGTAAAGACCATTTCATCATGAATTTTTGACAAATGTTTTTTTTCTTTCATATTTTATTGTTCCAGCAAAGGCTATACTCATCACCTCAACTTGTGCCCTTCTCCTTATTGCAATAATTATTCTTGTATACATAAAAATGTAAGTGGTTTTCCATATGAACATACAATATATAATACTGGGGTATAAAAACAGTGGGAAGAATTGATACATTTCCTGTAAAATTCCAGGTACTGCATGTTACATCGTGTTTCTGCTTTTGTTCTTGTTGCATCTATTGGTGCATAGTGTGATTTGTTTCTTTCTCTCTGTGGGAAGGAGGACTCGTGTTCTGAGCTCTGACATGAAGCAGCAGCAAGAGTACATCCAGACAGAAGAGTGGACGTCTGTGAAGAATACAAAGGAAACAAAGGAAGCTGCTCAGAAAGATGAGAGAATAGAAGTGGGCGACAATGCAAGTTAAACATTTTTCCGATTAGATATTTTTGAGACAACTGCGGATTAATGTTATTTTTAAGGACAAAGATGAGTCCCTTGTTGTGTCTTTGTTTTGTGTGAAAGTGGTGTAACAGAATGGCTGTAAAGTGCATTTATTTTTGGATATGTCATGTGTTTGTTAGTATTTTGTCATCTGATGTTGTTAAATGGTGCAGTTTAGCCACTAGATGGCAATGCTTGTTATACAATAATTGTGAAGACTTCAGACTTTTTATTCTTTTAACATACATGTAAATGCAACGTTTATATGACATCAAACACTTTTTAAAAAGGCATATGCTACTGTGAACATAGGTATCTCCCAAATCTCTCAATATATCAATATCTTACCAAAAATGGAATGAAACCTCTTTAAAACAAGATATTTAAGGCAGGGACAGAGTAAACACCCCAGACATCATTCATCTCTTATCAGAGTTGTCTGAACTAACATGATGTAAATGTTCTTGTATCTGATGTACGGTGTATACAGTAACTGAAAAACTTCAAGTTTATTACATAAAGAATTGTTTACACCGAATGGGTTTGTGTAATGACAAGAGTGTGAATCTATATCCCACGTCTGGCACTCCATAGCTATTGTGTAAACCTTTGCAAGCCAAATTGCTACCAGTCATCCAGTCATCCAAGGCATGCGTCTTCACTTTACCAAACTCCTTTGTTATCAACTTGTGACCAGCTAAGCATTGCATTTTAATTGACAGGGTATTTAATTTTTCATTGAATCATCACAGTCACTCCCTGGCACTTTTCAAAATAACGCTAAATGGTGATTACTGAGAGTTCAGCATGCTTGGATTCTGTCTGACGCAAGGCCAATTTTATTCGTACTGGGAATTCATAGCTTCAGACTTCACTGCGTCAACTATGAAGCTAAGTTCATTGCACAGTGTCTCGTGTCTATAGGCCATGCGGATCTGGGCGACGTTGGTCCGACGGATATCGTTCCCCTCGGGTCCATCTTTCAGATAGTTCGCCCCTAAGAAGTGCTTCTTATCCTGTAAACAAACAAATAAAACAAGTTGTTGGGTGGAAAGATGGAATCAGTGCTGATGAAATGTAATGGAGATTTGGCCATGTCTGTTATGATGGAAAATGGAAAAAGGAGGAGTGAAGGTGTCAGCATACCTGGTGTGACAGTCCACTTTGCAGTACACTGTTCCTGGCTATTTCACACACATCACAGGTGCTGAGCTTCCACAGCTGAGCTGCTATAGCGTACTCTTCCATCAGTGGTTCCTGATCATGACACGCAAACAGTGGATAAGAATGATTTACACTGCAGAACTAAATGTATCTAAAGCACACTGCAATTGTATGTTTAGTACTAAGAATCTGACATACAAGTGCAGCCTAGAAACACTATATTTCCTGTATATGTGTTTCTGTGTACCTTGGTGTAGTGGAACTGCATGGGATCATCTGTGGACAGGGACACACACAGGCCCTTGTGCAGGAACTCTCTGAGAGGGTTTTTGGAGTATTCCAGGAACAGGCTGTTGTTGCTGAGCGGAGACATTGCAATTGGCACCTGAGCCAGGTAGTACAGGTACTGCAGCACAGGGCTCTGAGGGAACAAACACATACGGTACAAACATACAGAGCTCTGCTACTGTACATGCTTTCTCCTGACTTAAGAACTAACATGTCTCCTTTAAAGCCCGTTTCAGCTTACATATTGTTTACATGCTATACATATTGTATGCTAGTTGTATGTTTCAGTATTGTAGTGGTGAGCTGTGTTTATTCTGGGAATCACAAGTACGGTATTGTTAAATCTAAAACATTACATTTTGTTCCGGGTTTCCCATAATGAACACTTGATCCAATATTAGAACGTGTAGGTCTTTATCCACATTGTCCAGACTTAGATACAGTGGGACTCAGTTAAGAAAATAAGTGTCTTGCTACCTCATTGAGCAAAAATACTAAAAAGTACAGTATATCTGTGCAGTTTGGGTTGTTGATCAATATCACTGAGTCATTGTCATGTAATATTCTTTCTTCAGGACTTTCTGGCCACTGTTTTGGGAACATACTGTCCATCCACTGGAAATTCAAAACTTCCAATTCCCTCCCGCTCTCTCTCTCTCTCACATTTTCAGCTGTTATGTGATGAAGAACCGCAGCTCTAATAGCGAAAAATCTGCGGGCCATTTCAGATAGAAAAGCTGAAACAAGCATGGTGTCAAAACAGCAAAGACTTTAAATTACTTTGAAGAAAGAAAAGTTCACTTCAGAATTCATTATGAGGCAATTTGGTTTAAATATTAAGAGTTATCAAGGCAAATACACTGTGTTCTCATATTGTGGTCGCTATTTCAGTCTACTATAATGCATTTTGAATCGGAACAAAAAGCATAGAGGATAATTGAAAACCCAATGATATTATTGATCTTTGGCTGAGCCCACACAGCAGCAGCAGCAGCAGCACCACGTTATCCTCTGCCTGCTCTGGGAGGGATTACTTTTTGATTCTTATACATTCTGCAGACAGCATCTGAACTTTTATCACTGTAATAGTAGGTTTAAAAAATACGACCCTGTCAACAAATGTACCTTCTTCAAGTTGAGTCCATGTGAGATGTTGTCAGACGTGAGAAAGGCAGAAACCAAATGAGTGATTGATCCAGCTTCTCCGCAATGGGGACGGAACTGGAAGGTGCTCAGTCCATGCTCTCTACAGAGGACACAAAAGGACATAATAAAGAAAATCATGGATTGACAGTCTTCTTCTGTTCATCATTCATACTGAGAGTATTTATAGATATCAGCTGTACTGCATATTGGGACTTGTACTACTATAAACTGTCCACCGAGTGCTGGACCTACAGTACTCAGTGGACAGTTTATAGTACTATAAGTATTCTATATACACATCATGTCCTAGATTGTAAAGTCAAATATTTTCCTCCATCAATCTCACTGCAAAGCACTCTCCTTTAGTGAAGAAGGAAGAAGACATTCGTTCTTACTTTCTGAGGTTGTTGAGGACCATGATGTTTGCGTACATGTGGAAGATGTAGTAGCTGTAGGGAGGGTTGTCATTTGCAGTCCACTGTTCTGGCTTTGGGCTCCTGAAGGAGAACATGTGATCGCTGTGTTTGGACTCATCGTCCACGCTGTCAAAGCCTGACACCTGCACACACAGCAAAAGAAAAGTACTCATTTACTAATGGGATAGTTTTATGAATCCTGGCAGGTGTCAAGGGTTAATTGCTTTTATAATTATGTCACAATTCTTAATTTTTTCTTGCCCCAAATTAATCATTCATGCCCTTGAATTATTGAATCTTATCTTCAAATTACTACATTTATTTCCACAAGGTAATGCTTTACCCATTTAGCATTTCTAAGCACAATATACACATCTAATAAATGGTTTATACAGACATGTTGTATTTACTACAACTGTGTTTCACTTATGGATGCTTCACAGTTTTTGATAAATACAACAACCTATATCTGCATACAACTACATTATAGTGTTTTATAAACCATTTATTAAGTGCTTATATACTGCATATAAATGCAAAATAGGGGGAGTGACGTAAAGTACAAGAATTAATATCAGTGAATAGGTAATATTAGGTATAAATTATAAGGGAATTAATCACTATTTTTGTGAAATCAAGTTAATCATTTAAATTAATTACAGGTTCATGCACACAATTTATTAAAAACTTTACTGCTAATACGTGAGGCTTTGGTATGATGAAGCTTAAAAAATACAACATCTTACATATTTGAGGAAAACATGAAGTTCTTTGTGCTTCTGTGGGTTAACGGTGGCCTCAAATAGAGGAAGGAATATGTTCTCCAGCATCTTGGAAAAATTAGATACCAGCTTCTTCGACTTGAAAATATCACTGAAATACACAAACATTGTCCAATATTTTTAGGAAATTTCATATTTTAAAAAGTTATTTTAAATTAGGAGCTTGAATTTTTACACTCACTATATTCTCGGCACTTGAATGATCCACCTCATGTTTGGAGAGTGTACTTTGTGCTGAATAAACCACTTAGACAGACTGTCCCACTCCCCTGGAGAGCGTCCGTAGATGGAAAGGCGTGGCTCTGCATGCTGGTACTTACTCTCCTCCAGGTCATGGGCCACTTCCTATTGACGGTGAGAAGTAGAGTGTGCTAAACTGTCTCTGCGCCCATTCTGACTTCAAATGCATGATTACGTGATATGATACCTTTATGATGCGAGCAAAATACTCTCCATTAATGAGGTTGTCTGTTTTCAGGAAGATTTCTCGAAGTTCACTGGCTCCCACTGGGTTATACTTGGAATTGAACTTATCAAACCGGTGGAAGGTGTGTCTTCCCTGTAAGGTTTGTGAATTACAAAGCATAATTGTGAGCCCAGAAAGGTCAGTCATGAAAAAGTGCTAATACAAGGTATGTACCTGCACTGGCAGTGACATTAAGTGACACAAATTAGAGGCAGAGAGAGTGAACGAACTGTAAGTAGCAGAGATTTTTGATATGATATTCCTATGCATTTTTGTCTTGACAGGAACATAATAAACAGTTTGTAGCCACGCTCTGACAAAATTGAGAAACTTGTTCATTTAGCTCCCCATTTCAACATATTTTAAAAAAGAACACAGAAAAGCACAGCATTTTATGAAAACATAATTCTGAAACGTTGTACTTTTCTTACAGCATGTACATCCAGAGAGTCCACGGTGAGGTCATAGGGGTCCTTATTGAGGTTGCGGAAAACCTGCTGGAGAGTCATCTTTTGTCCCGCCTTTTCTGACACCACACGGTCAGCGTCAGTCTTATATGTTTCCTGGATGAAGGTCAGCAGGTGTTTCTGAGACATGCAGGCAGCAGCATGAATATGCGTGTCCACCTGAGAGAAAGGAACAATGTCTATGTTGAGTCTACTGGACAAATTGAGTGTTTAAAAATGCACACAAAAATGCACATTTCTTACCTTTTTTTTTTCTTTTTTTTTTTTACAAATAGTTAAACTCAAGAAAGAAGTGACAGCATGTACTGAGATGTTTTCAGAGGTAAAATCTGGGATACAATATTGGATTATACAGCCTTTACAACACCTGTAGATAGGAATCTAACCTTTCGAACATTGTAGAAATCTCTGTGAGGCACACGTTTCAGTTCCTTTAGCTCAGCCATCTCATTGAGCATCTCATGGAGGTAGAACTTTGAACTCAAAAAATTTAGACGTCTGTGACAGTAGGTCTTCCTGGCAATTAGAGCGGACCTCAGGTCAGTAAGTGTAATTAAGTACAGCATAGGTGGCAACAACCGGTTTTTACGACCAGGGCTGTTTATTCAACCAGTATACCTGTATCGTCTTTTTGTTTTGGCAACTTACGTGGGCCCATCTGCAATCATTGCCAGCACATGACTGAGGTCTATGGCAAAGGTCTCCAAGTCTGGGTAAGGAAGGTCATGGGGTTGGTTTGCTCTCAGAGCTGCTGCATTGTCATACACATACACCATCCCATCCTTCATCTTCAGTTCATAGTTCAGATTCTCTGGGATCTTCTCCATGCTGTAGGGATCTACCCCACCTGTTGGATGCGGGCATATATCTGGAGGCCACAGCATTGTTCTGTTACTGTCATATAAACCAGAAATAAACATCAGTGAGTGTAGCTTTTCAAATACCAGAAATCATATACACTTCAGACCTGGTAGAACCTCATCTTCTTCGCTCCATCTCATGTTCTCAGCACTGCGGAGGAACTGGGCCGTGGTCCTGCAGAATCTATGATAGGCTAGTTTTGAGTATTTCTCACGGATAAGCAGAGCTTTAAACAGACTTTTGGCTGCCTGTTCATAGTCCTCCACTGTGATCTGAATGGGGAATGGACATGACACATAAATTAACCTTAAGTGTTGTCTAAGCCATAATAATTGTACAAATATTATTATAATCATTACTCTGTGAACATGAAAACAATCACATGGAAGCAGTGAGTAAATACACAATATGTAGAGCTGCGAAAGCGCTGATTTCTCTAGCTGTGACGCACACTGGTTAATGCTGTTTATAGTACTTACTCCAGCACAGTAATCCCCGCTAATAGTGACCCTCTGGTAATCAGGGCAGTTTTCTGGCACTGATGAGCAGGTGGAGCTGGGAGACAGGAATGGCGTAACTGTCACTGACCGCGTCCAGTCTGTATTCACTGGGATCTGCAGGGACATTGACTGGGAACGAATCATCTTCAAGCTTTTCTTCCTGCAAAAAATCCCCCAAAGTTCCCCCAAGTTATGACACAATTGTTTTTAATTGGTGTTAGGATCATTTGTGACATTGAGCTGACTGGTGACAACATCCTCTGTGATTTGGTGCCAGAGATATCGCGGAGCCTACCTCTTGGTACTCTCCTCTGACTGCTGCTCCGCCAGCTCCTTAAGAAGTTCATGTTCCTTTGCTTGCTGGAGGCCAATAGGGCAGTCCTCGGGCACGGTGAACATTGATAAGGCATCCTTGTTGTCTTCTTCCTTTAGCGCTGACGCATATACCTTCTCTGCTAGCAGCTGTGTCTCCTCCTCCGCCTCGCTCAGAGTTACCTTCGGGAATTGACGAGGCATGTCTGCAAGAATGCAGAAGCTATAGTACAATGAGAGGTGACAGCGATATGCAATCATAGGATACAAAGAGGACCGGTCCTCCTCGTCAGAATTTGACTTGCTCCGTTTGCGCTGTTTTGTAAACAAGCAAATTTACCTGTGTAAGGGTTTGGATACAGGACATTCAAAAACTAGCTGCTGCACATCATCACCGACTGGATAGGTTGTGTGAATTTCTCAAGTTGGCTCCAATTGCATTAAATTGCTGAAGTTAAACACTTCACTTTTTATCAAGAAAAACCCCAAATGCAGCCCCCCCCCCCCCAAAATATCACATCTTGTGGTGCCACGAATAAACCAGCACACAAGGTTTTCAGGTTGTTAATGTAATGTAGTCATGTAATTCCTATTTTAGCCAACTTACATCCCCTCCCAGTTCATTTCACAGACACTATTAACGTTTATTATCTTCATTACATTACCTAGCTTTGTTGTCATTGTCCATAATTAGCCTTTTCTGTTATCCTGTGTTCCTGTCTACTGCGTTTACTTCTTTTTTAAATTCTTTGCTGTCTTTTTAAGAAGTGTCATCTATGTAAAGCAACAAGTCGAGTAATAATCATAGAGTTTATTCAATCGGCAGTGGGATACTGTATTGGAAACAGTAGCTAGTCCTGCGGAATATTCATTGGATTTGTATCATACTTTTGAATTGTGCGCCGGTACAATGACATTTTGAAAGTAACTTGTATCAGACAGTTCTATTAAATTCTCCAGATTCATGATGCCTTTGTAGGAATACAAGTCCTCCTGAGCTATTGTTGACGCGTTACTTTATAGTGGCAGTAACTTTCGCACCTTAATAAATACGATGGCAGTAATTCTGTTTTAGCCCTGAGCAACAGTCTACAGTGTGCGATCCTGGATCAGCAGCAGGGGACAGATAACCTGTGTGAACTGACGGGGTCTTGTTGGTATCCTTGGTGACACACACACACACAGTTGTAGTTACTGGAGAGCTGAAGCAACAACAGAAAAAAGGACATGTTGCATAGTGTCATCCTATAAGCCGATGTTCCGCTCTGCCAGGGCGCTTCCGGGAAGCGTATCATTCCGGACACGCAACACTATTCCGGGAACAGCTGTGTGCACCTCCGCCGCTGTGGAGCTTCATGGCAACACGTTCCCGCTGTGAAAGCGGATCGGCTCAACAAAGCCGTATTGATCTGGAGACCGTGGCCTTATGAATTATTAATAGTCCTCTCATACACCCGGAAATAACTGCTTTCCTTTTCCCACTTTTCCCACACAGTTATTGTGCGCGCGCACTCGTGACATCTGAGAACAGGAAGTAGCTAATCGCCTAAAGATTCCGGGGGGAAAAAACAACAAACAAACAAACAAACAAACAAAAAGCACGTCCCCGAAACAGTAATAACGTATTGCTTTTTTTTTCTTTTTTTTAACCAAATTTAACTGAAAACGTTTTAAAATAAAACAGCTTTTGCCGAAAAAATGAACCGGGCCATTATAACATACTGTAAGTTAAAACACACATTCTTAAAATCAGTCCGCGCTGACGTTAGCCTGAGTTAGCCGACGGGTTAGCTGCCACGTTTTGGTGTTAGGAGAGTTAGTAGCTAGTTTTATAATGACGGAGTTACAATCCACTAACATGGCCGTTTTATTGTCGCTAGCTAACGTGTACTGACCTCATGTAGCAGTAGCAGCATGTACCTTCCAATGAGCATGTTTAGCTTTAGCCTCACTCATCCTGCTGCCAGGTTCATTTCAGCAGCTGCGACAGCTGTTTGAGTTTACATCGGGAACGTATACCATCTTTATTAAATTGAATCTGTATTTAGCATTTAGCCGAACTCGGTCTAAATGTCTGTTTTCCGTGACTTTCAACAATACTTTGCCGTTACCATGACAACCAGGGTCAAGAACGTGACATGCCTGGGGGGGGGGGGTTAAAACAACATAATACTACCAATAATGCAAAAACTGTTTAACCTTTTTTTGTGAACCTGTTAAAAATCAGTGTTAATAGACGACCAGGCGTTTAGGTTAAACCAGTATACAGTAGCTTATGTTTAATTGGCACTTGTCTTTATTAAAACATTTGAATGTAATTTTGTCTTATTTATTTATATGCATCAATACTTAGGTCATAGAGTTAAGAGAGCGACAACACCCAGGGGGGACTCAACTCCCCCACAAACATGCTGTCTAATTTTGCTGCTGACCAACGTAGCCTCACACTCCTTTCTGTTGACCAAGACTGCCTCAAAATATAGCAGATGAGCCTTTACTGGAGCTTGACTCCATAGCCATCGTGCCCATTATCTTGTATGCCTTTCATCACTTCTGCACTTACCTTCAGTGCCGCTCATAGCCATATTTGTTGTTGTTGCCATCGCAAGTTGGAGTGAAGCACGAAGCACTGCACAGAGATTCCTGTCTGCATCTATCTGGGTCAGACTCGGTCAACCTAAGAGTCTATGGTGGCACACGACTACAGTTTTGTTTCCCTGACTGCCCATCTCTCTCTATTTTAAGGAGCCAGTGGCATCATGTTGGCAGAGCTACTAATCCTGAGAATATGTCAAAACTGGCTGTCAACAAAGAGAGGGCCTTACTCAGATTCGACAGAGCCTGCTACTCTATTTATCTCTCTCTCTTCCTGTCTATCAGCCACAAACACACACACACACTCAGACACAAACACCCAAGAAGAGGGGACACATAGAGAGGGAGTGAAGAGGAGATACTCCTCTCTGGTTCTGTGGCAAACAAGGCATCACAACCAGCCGTCATAGTTGTCCTTTTTAGTCAGTAAGTCATAAGTTGCACTGATCATTTTCTTAAGTACTCAGTCAGGCAGGCAGTCAGAGAACAGTCCAAGTGTTTGCCCATTTACCACTGTTCTCTTGCTTATTAGCACTGTTTTTTGTCTCGGCCGTGGTTTAGTCCCTGCACTTCTGAAAACATATACTCCTGCTCGGGTGTCTTGGAGAAAGTCACTCTAAAAACAAAAAATTGACCTCAGAAGGCATTAGGCTACTCTCAGATTACAGCTCAGACTTGTATGATAGCAAAGACAGCTGACCACATCTCCCATTTGTTAGCTGTATTGTGGCAGTTCGGGGGGGACAGCCACCTCTCCCTCTCCACAGGGGAAGCAGCTTAACCACCGCGAGCTAGGAAAGGTAATGGGGTGGTGTATTCCCGGACAGCCAGATTACAGCCACTTGACAGGAGTGGACGGAATGACAAATTGAGAAGAAGGAAATTGACGGATGCTTAACACATATGAAGGATATATACTTTGTGATTCACAGAGGACTGGATCGGACACAGAGTGAGGCAAGTCCTGGGCTGAAGACAGCAAGCAGAATACATCCTTGGTTAAGATTACTCATCACCCCCTTTCCCTTGTCTTTTTCCTTAATAAAGGACACTTTAAGTTAAAGTGACTGTTTTCGAGTGTCTGTTTTCTGGCAAATCGTACCTCTCAACCGGGGCCACCACAATATAGCATGCAGAACTGCATGTTGCATTTTTATTTATATGTCTATACTTGCTGTCACTGCTACGTATTAATAGCCAAGTGACCTGACTGATCCTTAATGTAAATAGTGAGCACACTCCTCTAGCAGTCAGTGTGGTAAAATCATCATTATGCTGTATGATTGTGGTGCAGTTTAATCAACATAATTAAAAACGGCCTGGTATAGCCTGCTATCACCATACCCAAATAAGCAGCGGGACACATTTCATAGTGCAGCATTTTCCCTGAATCTGTGATTTTGTTGATTTTATTCGATCAAATCTTAAGCGTTTGCTGAGCTTCAATAATTCTGCTCAACAACCAGGCATTTTTTTTTTATATCTGCTTGTGATGTACAACAACAATATGGCAGAGAGAGAGAGTCAACAGATACTGCATGCACTGCATCTCTGCATGCTTCAATTCACCAAAGAGGTTCAAGTCATTCGTTGTTTCTCAGAAGATTGTCATCTTTTGTAACACTTGTGGCTATAAACACATATTGCACCTTTCACACTGAGGGGATGGATCATTAACAAAATAATGATATTGACTGACTATTTGTAATATGATGATATTTGAGAATAATAATAACATAAAGGTGCCTGCTGGTACCCACCCCACTGCAGGGTGATCAATCAATCCCTAAATGATGAAAATGCCTTTTCCGTCTATATCGAGGACTTCCCATCTCAGCACCCCAATAACAACAGGAGATAAAGAGTTTTATTCAGCATCATAGGAGCCTTTCACTTATTGATCAACGTGTCCGGTTTAGGAAGCATCAGATCAGATGGCTGAGAAATAGAGCTACGTAGCACTGCAGAAAGGATTACTGGACACTAATGTGGGGAGTATCTTAATGGTGCTCAGTAATGTGGGTGTTTGTGCCATCGGGTGTGTGAGTCCACATGCACTTTGAATGTGGAGTTGACCATATATCATCTTCACAGTCACCATGGAGAATAAGGAGGGGGTCATCATTCATTATTTCCCATTTACTGTGTAAATCCCATAGGAGGCTTCCTGTGGCCATTACTCAAACACTCAAAGCCCTATCTCAGACGCAGCTCGCTATATTCTGCTGTCTTTCTCAGACACCTCACACTGCTGTTATTGGCTGAGCCCCCAGGTTGACTCTTTGTCAAAGTCATATCTGGGAGAGTGGTCAACAAACCAAGAGAAACCCATTTACATTAGCATAGAGATAGTGTTGAGAGAGGGAACGTAAAGAAGCTCACTCTTTCCCAAGCAAGGACTTGACTGCTGCTTTTAAAGAGCTGTGTCTCCTCGTCTCGTCTCTCCCAGTGGCCAGGGCCTGGAGAAGAGTAAAGTTAAAAGTGAAGGAAATGCACTCACCCTTACAGCTGTCAGATACAGTTCCAGTAAGTCTAGCTGTGTTTGTTTTTTGTGTGTGTTTTTCTTTGCTTAAATGCATTTAAATATGGATACACAGAAACCTCACATTACAGTATAACATTACAATATATAACTATAAACCAATCATTTTTTTGAATAGAGATTTGAAGACATAGATATATGCTTGAAGTGATGCTTGCCTCCCATTGTTAATTATCAGTGGTCTTCAGTGGTCTGAGATTACTAATATGTCAAATAAGTCCACTCACCTCCTCAGGCTCTGCTATCTCTGAAGTGTGTATAAACGGTGTGCAAGTTCCCTCAGAGAAACAGCTAAGTCATGCTGTGCTCTTGTTGTGGCATGAGAACCTGATATCCACCACCCTGCAGTGCACATCACTCCATCCTTAACTGTTTCAGTGCCGCAGCTTGTAGTAGCTGAATAAATGCTGTAGACTAGCTAGTAACTAACTAGTAGACAACCCTGGGACTAGCTCTACATCCCTTAGAGGACTGACTCTTAGCACAGGACCTGTATTGTTTTAATTGCCAGCAGTATTGTCAGACTCATTCATCTGCCCTCTCATCTCCTCTCCTCTCTTCCAGCTGCTCCAGGTGGTCCATTTTAACTCAGCTGCATTTTGGCAGTAACGTTACTGTCGATGGCTGTCTGAACACAGCAGTGGAAAAAATTAAGATTTGGAGCTCAGCAAACAGTAAGTCCCAGAAGGTGGGTATTCTTTTTTACAACCTACACTGATCAGTTTATTGATGAGTGGCGTCACCAGCTGATTGAAGGAATGACACGTGTGACACACGACTACATTCAGCCTGTTCATAGAAAGCTTTAACTGCAGTGAGAAACACTATACATGATTTGCTGTTTACCATAAGGGTTTTTTAATTAGAAACTAAATTCCCATTCAAAATATAGAAACACATGTAATATAATTAGCCACTAGATGGCACATTGACTTTAGTTTCTTTACAATATTTGTTGATGGCCTCATGTCATTCAGTCATTTCTGGAGCAGGTCTTGTGTTATTGACCTGGTAGCTACTGTGCATTGTGCTGATTTAATTTAGCCATATATATACTTCAAGAACAGAAACAATCATACCAAGAACAATCTAAAACCAAAGATTCTGCAGTACCCATCCAATCTCACCAGATGGCAATAGAGAACAGACAATTTCAGTTTTGACTAGCCTGTTGACAATCATACTACAAATTTTTGAACAGCTGTAATTGGCTTTTCCGGTGAATAAAAACAACAGAAACCCTCTACACCCAATATTTGTATTTTGTAATGATCATACCTTGGAGTATGGAGTGCTGCAGGCTCTACAAAAAAAAAGCTCTACAAAAGCTGTGCTTAAATTTATTCAGTCACAGGCTTATCTTTTTGAATGTGAAGGTCATGATCAGTGTTTTACTTGAGCAGTGTTTGTGATGCTCTCGCAGGAATGTTAGGCCGGAACCCCCCACATCGTCTTCTGCTGTCTGAACCATCTACCATTGGATACAGATGGAGCTAAAGCCTCAGCCTCCTCTGATGGCTGTAGGGCTGCTCTGTGATGTGGGCTGAGTCAACAAATATGAGCTGGACCAAGCAGGAATGCGCCTGGCACCCTGTCTGCCCTTCTTCTTTTTTTTTTTTGAGGGGATGGGGGGCGTCGTAACTATGACTATGGAATGTAGTGAGAGGAGGGGAGGCTCTAATGAGACCCTGTAATCACTTAACAGAGACCAGGTGCTGTGTCTTGTAACAGTGCGCGCCAGACAATAGAATGCCACATTCAATTTAGAAGAGGAGCAAAGGAGGTCTGGACAAGGTCTAGATTTTGTATGCAAAATGTTTATTGAATAACAATGTTATTGCTTTGACACAAATAAAATAAAACACATTTACAAATATATAATATACCTATAAAACTCACATCCTATTACCACAGTTTGCAAAAGAATAATGACAAATAGCTACAATGCCCATATATAATTCTTCCTGTACAAAAGTAGTTCTATCTGCATAAGTACTTTAATGTAACTCTATATAATATTTAAATAAAGGAATTCATATATACATATACCTGCAATAACAACAAAGATAGATTGCACATGTTTTTGTACAAACAATAACAATTTCAAGTATATTTCAATCCATTGTGGACTGGCACGTATCTCACAGAATCTAAGGCATTTCCCTTATACAGTGTCCAAAACTTGATATAAACTGAGAGCATCGCTCTGTAGCCTATCTTCCTGTTTGGCATTGTGATGAAGATGCCTTTTCCTGATGATTCATTTGACTTAAAGTCCAAATGGAAAAGTGCAGGCAAGTACTGACAGTTTGGAACGTGGTGGTATAATCCTTAGAGGATAGCACTTATCAAAGTCCTGGCCTTGAGGAAGAAATGTGTAAAGTCCCAGAATGTTAGAAGAGAGTTCCCTCTTTCAGCCAGAGGATGTGTCCACTATGCCAGGCATTAGCACTCTTCCTTTCCCCCTGCCAAGCAGAGAGCAGCACCTGTAGTTTGCTCCACGCTGTGCCATCCAGTGTCTGTAAGTCAGCTGCAGTTGCTTGCACGCTCTACATTGCTGAGCTGCAACGCTCAGCCTTTAGAGAAACCCAGTGCAGCCAGTCTTGCTCTGACTCAGTCCTCATGCCTGGAAAAAATGTGCTGGAGTTACTTGGCAGGAGTCTGAGGCATTTCGAGAATTTTAGAACAGAGCAGAGAGGACGCTAACTCCCTCACTTTTGTTCCCAACTCCTCTTGCAAAGTCCTGCTCATGTTTTTCTGAGGAGAGTCTCAAGCTTGTGAACTTGTGAGTCAGTTATGCTCCACACGGGCCTCAGCCTGCCCTGCACTAGCCTCAGTGTGACTTTGTGCGCTGGAAGAGATCGACGCCTCCGGCCGTATCCCTGTGGGCTGATCTTGTCAACAGGGGCAGTTCCGACCCTTAAATTGTTATTGAGCTGGTGCAGGCGGTGTGCCAGGTCGTGCACTGTGCAGGTGCCCAGCGAACAACCTTGCCTTCTTGACTGGTTGACTGAGGTTTTAGACCTCTTTGTTCGGACATTGATGTCGGTGCTGGAGGACAGGGGGAAAGACAAGAAGACGTTAATCCATGCTGTTCACTCACTCACTGAGTTAAACGTTGTACTCCTTTTCTATGGCAAGGAAAATACATTTAAATGATAGAAAAAGATATGATGACCAAATGGAGACAGGATTGCATGGTTAGTGTCTTACCTGGAATGTGGCAACAAAGTATCCCTGATATCTTCTGGTCTGACAAAGTGCTCAGACCCTGCTGTCTTCTCTACTGATACGCTGTCAAGATCCCGTCTCATTCTGCTCCCTAGCCATATGCTTAGCCTGGGAGAGGAAGAAGAAAAAGTCCATCAGTCTTAGGTAGACAATTCAGCAGACAGGTAATTGCTGTCATAAGCTTGACTGGCTGTCAAATCTTGTATCAGATGAAAACATTTTGATTATTGAATGAATTACTCCTCAGATAACTGACCTTTTTTTCAACTCCGGATTTACTTCAAGTTCCACACAGTGTCCTACTGTTGCCAGCAGACAGCAATAGAGGAAGGACTGGAAGATTAGTTTCATTTTGACTCCTGTGGAGATCAGAGAAAACATTTGTTAGTTATTTATTTATGCTAAACAATAATGTTTCACTACATGCATTTCCTACTGTTCCTCTCTATAAGCATGTAATGCCACACTGGTGCTTGCTTACACAAGAGTCCAAAAGCCAAGTAATTTGCACTTATCATTCATTTATTTAAAATGTTAAGCTAAGTTCAGATTTTGCTCGGTTAAGTAAACCTACAACCATGCTTTTGGCCCCTGGCAAATCACATAAAGGACAGTCTGCCAATGAGGGGACCAAAATAGGCTCAGCTCAAAAGTCAAACAAAAACTAAAATTCTATTAAACTCAGTGACCTGATTAAATTCAACAAAACATAGCTAAATTAAGTGCAACTAATGAACAATATGATGTACTGGCTTTTCTGGATGCTTTACACCTTGAAGCAAATTCCTTAACAGACACACACACATTAGGAGCTGAACTGATTATATAACCAGACAGATAACCTGTCCTTGCGCCCTGACCTAAAAAAAAAAAAGCAAGGATAAAGCTATCAGCTGGGAGCAGAGCCAATCAGCAGAGCAATATCTTCTTTAAAAGTTAGTGCACATACCTGTAATTCAGTTGGTTGAGAAAGCTCTTCTTGTAGCTATAATAGAGTACTCCAGAGGTTTCTTGAAATTGCCACTGGCTCTGTAAGGCAGCTGTGTCACTCTGCTAATAGCCCCTACACACCAGACTGGGAGCCTTTATACAGGAGGTGGGAGGGGCTCATTGACTGACACACGCAGTCTCTCATCCTTTTCCCCCACCCCATCCAGTACATTACTGCCTTGCTGCTGCTCATGTAATACAACAATGCAACACAGTAAAAAGACCCAGAATGAAAATCAAAACTTAAAATGGCAAAAGGGAAACAGTTATGGAGCTCCCAGAATAAGCACAGACCAGCCATTGTATGCTGTTTCACTGAGTCCAAACAAGACCGTTTTCACAGCTCAGTATAAATGATGCAACAACAAAGTTTTAACATTGTCATAAAATGTTGTTTGCTTTGTTTCAGTGTGTGTGTATATAATGGAAACAAATCAATGGTCATCAGCTATGTAAGTCAAATGCTTTCTACAGGGGGGTATTAGAAATATAAATAATCACAAAAGAAAACATTCATCTTGTTATATTTGAATGTGAAGGTCTGTTAGGTATAGTTTTTGTTAATGTTCCTTTCAGTCCAACTGGCTAAGTGTATAAAATCAAATTTAAGGAACGTTTCCACAGTCTGCTATTCAGGGCACTCCCATGACACAGTGAAGTTTCATGTCAGATTGAAGTACACCGGATGACGAATTTGAGAAAGAATTGAGTGACTGATTAAATATAGCAAGCACGCCCGACTGTAAACACAATATAGTGAATGTATTTATTTGTACAATGCAAATATTTGACTCCGGACTTACCGTGTTATTTATTTGGATAAATGCAAAATGGAATTTTACAATTATCTAGGAAAAAAATATTTGGAGTCAGAAAATGAACTTCAGCAACACTGTACGATTGACTTCGACTTCTGCTGACTTGTTGCTGTTATAGATTATAAGTAATAAGGCTTCGCTTCTCACCTTAGGAATGCATTCACATGATTTTATTAGGTGATAATGGGAGAGGCATTAAGTCTGCCTGTACGTCTCAGAGGATATCACCCCCTCACATCATTCGACTTCACAGGATGGCCAGTGCAGTGAGTCACTCTAAGCTGCAGGCAGCACGTCTTACACGACCACACTGTAACCATGTGTCTTTATATTAAGGCTAAATCAGTGACAAGAGCAGTGAAAGATTATTAAGAAAAGTGATTCTGCAAGGCTCAAAGCAGCACCCCTGTCAGTGGGGTTCGTGAGGCAGATGTGGATAATAAGCCCCTAAAGGGAAACATACTCATAAAATGCCTTCCAGAAATAACACATTGGGGACGTAACAACTTGTTTTGTATCACAGCCTTCATCCATCTGACCACAGCTAGTGTGGATCTATGTCTGTATCTGAGATGAGCATTTTGTTATAAAGACATAATCTACACCTCAGAAAAACTGAGTCCTTACATTCAATGTTTGAAATGCTGTAAATACCATCGGCGTAGAAATTCCAGTGTAGAAATCTCCACGAGCTGTGGTGTAAATTAGTTTTGATGAAGGGGAAAAACAGTGACTTTGGCTTCTCCAAACATAATTTTAGGCATACTTAACACTTGACATTCCACTTTAGCATATCAACATCCTATAATTCATATCTTATTGTTTTTAGTCCTTGAAACAGAACCTTCCTGAGTTTATTTATATCCCATGCGACCTCATTCCACACATGTCATATTTCAAACTCAAAAAAATACATAAATGTCAAACACATGTGCTGTAAACCAGCAAACGTTTTGTAAGCACTTTGTAATGATAATTGCCTCGGGCAGACAAGTAATCCCCCGACCAGAGTTTATATCAGGAGATTGTGCAATCGTGACAACACAATTCTGCTGTTGCTTTTTGGCTCCTTATATAGAAATCCTTTGCTTGTCCTCCATGGAGTTGTTGTCGTGGGGATGACTGACAGTTTTTGCACCACCTCATACTCGTATGAGCAGGTAACACGTGGCAGGGAACCTTAGCAATGAATGTCATGCGTGCCAGGAAGAAGAGGGTGTCACCCCCACAGGCACAAATTTGAAGGATGATTCATAATTGTTATAATGCTGTGTTGAACCTGGAAATGTTTGTCTCCTGGAAGTGTGTTTCGGTCCCATCGTTCTTGTGCAATGATAAACACTAGAAGCAAAATACCCAGTCCCGTATTTCTTCATGGGTTTTGAAGACACGGGCTCTGTCTTCATGTTCAAAACAACACATTGGAGAGGGGATGACCAGTGAGAGAAAACACAGTGGAAGTTGCTTGCTGTGTTCCTGCTATTGTTGACAGTGTTCCACACACACACACACACATCAGCTACAGTGCTGATTTCCATGCGATGGCTTCTCATTTTTGCCCTAAATGTTCAACATGTTGCCCTGTGCCCTCACTCACCTCGGGGCAATTTTAAAACCAAGAATGATTTGTCTTTCGTGGCACTTTGCCATGTGAGGCTGTCGCCTGCCTGTATTCCCTCCGTGTGGCCTCCCAGACCTACTGCTGGCAGGTCTCGGGCAGCTCCTCGGCAGCTCGTGCCTTTTATTGTTGCTGCAGTAACGAGCGAACGTGTTTCCCACCGTGGGCAGGACATTTGCTACAGTTACAGCAAAACATGGCATTATTCTGGTCTGGTGGCTCTCTGTCCGGTTGTCTTTGATATAAAGGGGGGGGGGGGGGGGCTGCTGGGCCACAGTGCTCTGTGTGTAAACTGCGGGGCCACCACGCCCATGGACGGCTCTGCCGCTCCCGCACGCAAGCGCAGTGACAATCCTTCTGTCAAACATGGCTGTGCTTTGGAAGAAGGGAAAATGCTGAACTGTGTTGGCGTGTCTCGGGAAAAGCAGCAGACATGGCTCGATTGGCTGACTATTTCATTGTCGTGGGCTACGACCAGGAGAAAGCCGGTAAGTTTGGCGGCGGGGCTGCGGTTTGTGTGCAGGCCGCCGTGATGTTGACGCCAGTTAGCTTCGCGCTTTAGCTTGACGTTAGCCGCACAGCTACCAGGCGAGGCTCGAAACACTTTCTCTCTTTTTCCTGTTTTTTTTTTCTTCCCCTCCTCCTCTTCTTCCCTCCCCGTCATTTAGCGGCCAGGTGCCGAATATCGTCCGGCCGGCACGTACTGACAGAACAAGCGCAGTCCTGAAGGGAAGTCACCGCAGGACGTTTGCACACGGCGAGTTGCGGTGATTGATTTGGATTGAATCGAAACTTTTCACGGATTCAAAGTCTGTCACATCCTGTCCCTGCTGATTGTGCTCCCGTCAGGTCCGGAGGGGGAGGGAGGGGGGCTGTAATTCCAGAGTAACTCTCACAAAACACCCTCCTTGATCATACTGGATTTGCTGACACTTCCGAGGTCAGGATCGGCTTTGACAGCGAGTGTCGTGCGGTAGCGCTGCTCTTCTACGTGCGTGGCTTCTATTTTTAACGCGCTGCCTGCAGCCGCACTTGTCAGCTGGATGTTGTGGTACATTTGTTTTTGCCGGCTGCGTCTTCATGATGGGCGTAACGTTACAGCTGCCTGCGAGGAAAGGCTGTCCCTGTGCTGCTCAGCCAGGGCCCTCTTCCCCCTCTTCCCTCTCTTTCCCCCTCTTCTCTCTCTTTCCCCTCTTCCCTGCTCCCCCTCTTCCCCCCTTCCCTCTTTCCTCTCTTTCCTCTCTTCCCTCTCTACCCTCTTCCCTCTCTTCCCCCTCTTCCCTCTCTTTCCCCCTCTTCTCTCTTCCCCCTCTTCCCTGTCCCCCCTCTTCCCCCCTTCCCTCTTTCCTCTCTTTCCTCTCTTCCCTCTTCCCACTCTTCCCCCTCTTCCCTCTCTTCTCTCTCTTCCCCCTCTTCCCTCAGGTCCAGCCTCACATCCCCAGGACAACTTTGCACAACGTTAACAGACACGTGGATGAAACCCCTTTTGCACAGATGTTCTCACGTTTCAAATTCTAAACCAAAAGATAAATGGTTGCCTGCTTTGGTGAAATAGCTCCAACCTCTGCGGGTTGGTTGCTGCTTGTCCACTTGCGAGGATCCAGTAAGAACTGTTGCTCAGGGAACGTAAAAAACATTCAGCTAATCTGCAAACAAATTCAAGTTCCTAGGACCTTGCAGTGGCGTCCGTCCAGCGCCATGTGAGTCGACGGGGGGCCCAGAGCAGCTGAATCCTCTTAGTCGCCATAGCTTGCTGTGCACAATAGGTAAACAGTTCCATCAGCTCTGTGCATCCCAACAGCCAACTGACACATTATTCTTTTTTTTTTTTTGCTCCAGGGACAAAATGTTCCTGGCGTCACCAGAAGAGTCTGAGTGGATTCAGGCAGTGTCACCACAAGAACGCATCTAAGGAGTTTAAAAGACTTTAGGGTTTTTTTTGTGTCCCCCCCGATGATGATGATGAAGTAGTTGATTGTGGAGAGAGTAAGCAGTTACTATCTGAGATTGTGGTGGATTAGGGCTTGTCATCCACGTGGAAGCCATTTCTCATTGAATTGTATTTGTCTGCTTTTATTAAGTTTTCCTGAGTGTAATGGAGCGTATCAATTGTTGCTTTGGGTCGGAGCCCTGCAGAAATGCCCGTGTTTATAAGTGGAAGTGATTTTTCTCAGAGCTGGACGATGTAAAGTGAACAGGAAAATAAAAAATTATGACAGTTTATCTCTCTACCTATTCAGAGCTTTTGCCCAGTGGAGCTGGCTCATAGAAGCCGGTCTGGACACACTAAGGTGCAGCGGGTTGTCTAGACGACAGATTTCTCCTGTCCACTTTGCTTGTTAATTCAAACGAGGGATCACTATGTGGGGTCATCGCCAAGCCTCCTCCGCTGGGTTTTGCTGCACTGGCCTGACCCAATTCTGATTGTCGGATTACTATGGATGGATCAGCTGGAAATAATGCTAAGCATGAACTCTGTTGAGCAATAAGCTTGGTTCCAATTTGTAGTGAATCAGAATTCACTAATTCGCTGTAAAAGCGAAACAATTCCCTGTAAATTTTCAGTCTATATCTTTAAATGTACTCACATTTTAATTAACACGGGAAATGGAATATTGTTAGTGTAAAATAATAACCTTTGGAAGGAAACATGATGCATTACTTTTAAGGTAGGATAAAGCTGGTGTGTATCTACAGTCAGAAGTAACAGCGTTAGTGGTGATACAGGGTGTATTAATCATTTAGTATGTGAAAAATGCTCATTATAATTTTGCAGAGCCCAAAGTGATGTCTTCAAATAGAATGATTTACCGTCATAAATGACAAAAAAAAAAATAAGAAGCTGGAGCCAGCAAATGTTGGTTGACGTTTTTTGCTCGAAAAAACGACCGAATCGATGGTGAAAATATTTGGCGGTTCATTTTCTTTCGATCAGCTAATTGATTGCAGCTCCAGAATACAGGCACATGCTGCACAGTGGGCTTGCAGTTTCAGTACGGTATAGTAAAGATGGTCACTTAAAACTATAAAGCATAGCAAAGAAAGATGAGAAAGTGCTGTTTTGCAAAGATCCTCACGCAATCCAGTTAGTATTATTACCTTCCAATTGCATAACGCAGTTTCATCGACTTGCTTATATTGCTATTTTCCCCCAAAGGCCTTTTGCCCTTAATACTGGACTTAATACCCTAAATCCAGGGTATGTGTCTCCAGCAATAACAGGTGTGATATTTTCATTGGGAGACAGTTGTGACCTATTTAAAAAGAAATGACTAAAAAGGCACATAACTAACGGTCAAATCGCTGTGCTTGGTGCAGCAAGACTGGAGTGATTTAAAACCAAAAGTACGGCAACTTCTAAATCCCCTGTCACAGTCATTTCTAGTGCTTCGGGTAATATGTGAAAATGAATATGCAGTGGTGGCGGGTTTGATTAAAGGGAACATCACCTGCTGATTCCTCCATTAGAAATCGGACCGGTCTGCTTCCCTGGGGACCAGTGTCATGAGCCACAAACCTTGGAATTATTTTCAGGAATAATGTTGGAATGTGGAAAAGCTGCGTTCGATGGATGCGGTGTGTTTTCAGTCTGCTATATATTCCTTCTGCAGTGGGACATATTTCTCTTTATTGACAAGGGTTTATATGTACGCTCTGGCGTGCCATTCACCATAAAGTGTCAAGTGAAGAAGAGGAATTTGCCCAGCTGCTTTTCTCAAACAGTTTATTGGATGGATATCATCGCTCTTTATTGAATCAAACTGCTTTTGGAAACAGACCCAGTACCCCGATCTTTACTTGATGGTCTGGATTTTCTGATCTGGACTCGCAAAATGGCTTATGTAACGTAGCACAATACTTCCAAATGTTCGAGAGCGACATGCTTCCATGTGCACTTTTCTTCTGACTGATATTGCTTTGTGTCACAAGATGTGTATCTGTAGAGATGCACGTATGCAAGCTTTAGATGTGGAGTAATTATGCGTGACTCAAAGTCATAAATGCCTTTAAGCATTATTTTAATAGGTGTTTTTCGAGATTGGCTGCATGTTAGGTTTCATCCTCCAAAACGTTTATGAATTGATGTTCTGTTACAACTTCTCTAAGAGTGTTTGTTTTTGTGTTGGCTCTTCTGGGCACACCCACAAGGGGAGTGCAATGGCAATAAATCACAACAAAACCAGCATTTTAAACTCTTGAGAGATTCATGTTTTTATCTGCTATTTTTGCTTGCTTATTTCATCTTGTTGGAAATGCTATGGGAATAGCGAATGTTGGTCTTTCTGTGGTTCGTCTTGATGGTTGTCTCCCTAAACGCGTAACCCTGTCATTAGACCATTTCTTGCCTTTCATTCTAGGCTATAGTGGTTTTCCAGCTTGTGCTGGTTTGCACCAGTTGGGGTGCATAGTTTCATTGACCGGATCGTTTTGATTCGTACTGTTTGAGTCACGTTCACACGATCTGTTGGCTTTGACTGGCTCCTGTGCTTAATGATGGTCTCCTGATCTCAGGGAAGGCCTGCACAGTTTAGCTGCATGTTACTGACTGCATGTCTGAAATGTTGTGTTTTTTCTTGCAGCATTTTCTGGTTGCGACACGACGTGCAATATGGGTTTCTCGAGTTTCTTAACAGAAACTCCAGATTATGACAAGTGGATGCTTTTTAATTTGTTCAGCTTGAGTAGAATGACTCATTTCTCATAACTGAAGCTTGATTTATTAGCCAGAACATTTTTCACAAGTTCAGAATGTTGTTTAGGAAGTTGCCTGGAACCTGGATCAAGAGACTGCACTTTTATATTTATCATCTCTCTGAGCCTTTGTCTAAAAATATGTCACGTAAACAATGTTCAACAAAGCATTAACTCCTGATAATCAGCCCAAGATTATATTTGACAGCTGTTTGTTTATGCTAAGGTGATGGCTAACATCCACGTGTTAACTTAGTATGTATTACATTTGGCTAAATAATGCCGTAAAGCAAATATTGTGAGGATACGCTGACTTTAGAGATGGGCTCTTCCAACAGCTGGAGATGTTGATTTCATGTTGTAGATGCCAGATCTTGAAGTGCTGCCATGTGTTGTGGTTGGTTTTGTAAATCATTAGTTATTCAAGTCAAATCAAGTTGTGTAGTCTGTTGTGTTTTATCGGCAGTAAAGGAAACACGGGTTGAAATGGTGGTTTGCTCAGTGTTTATGGAATAAGATTAATAGCTGCACTGTCAAGCCATCACTCACAAAGTTTTACAGGTGGAGGCCACTGACATTTTTTCCCCTCCTCCTCTTTTCACTAGTTTTGCATTTGGCTAGGGTCAGCGTCACTACTGGTAGCAAGAGGTGATACCTGGACCCTACAGAGGCTGCACAGGCAGTCCAACTCCTCCAGGATGGAACATCAATACCTGCCATTGCCAGAAGGTTTGCTGTGTCTCCCAGCACAGTCTCAAGACCACGCTGGTGCAGTGGGTCCTGGGTTCCTCGTGGTTCACGACAATGCCCGGCCTCATGTGGCAAGAGAATGCAGGCAGGATGAAGGAAGTGATACCATTGACTGGCCTCCACGCTCGCCTGAACCTAAATCCAATCGAACACCTCAGGGACATTATGTTTTGATCCTTCCGATGCCGCCAGGTTGCACCTCAGACTGTCCAGGAGCTCAGTGATGCCCTGGTCCAGATCTGGGAGGAGATACCCCAGGACACCATCCGTCATCTCATTAGGAACATGCCCCGACGTTGTCTGGCATGCATACAAAAACGTGGGGGCCATACAAACTACTGAGTACATTGCTGCAATGACATTTCAGCAAAATGGACTAGCCTGCCGCATCATTTTTTCACTTTGA
>JAVQJV010038236.1:0-14524 GCA_036024995.1 Gadopsis bispinosus
ATTACGTATCGTTTTTTGTAAGTGTTCCCTCGTGAGTACCTGGATTAAATCTTATGTTATATACTGGCTGTCTGCGTTTGGGTCCTTCCACTTCTTCACCCATACTGGGTCGTGACAATCTGCTGAATTTGTCATGAAATAACAAAGGAACAGGCCATGAATCTGCTTGTCAGTCAAGTTTCCAATTACTTTTGAGCATCTGAAAATGGTGGACTTTGTATAAAAATTACTGTAATTCCTAAACGGTTAATGTGATATTTTCGTAAACCCCTTCAATTACAGCTGAAAGTCTACTCTTTAATCAAATATTGATTGTTTCAACTAAAAGCAAGACAAAGAAGACATCAATTCAGTGAAGGCCTTTTCAGTAATGTTTTCAGCAGTGTAACATTGTTGATAAAGGCACATCATCTATGATTTTAACAGGCATCATCCGATGCAGGGGTTTTGCATTTAATTTAAAATTAATTAAGTAATTACACTTTTGGTTGAGTTAACAAAGCCTTTTGTGTTGTTGACTCAACCCTTCCCACTGCCATGTGTTGATTAACTAGGCTATGGTAAACTAGATATAGATACATATAAATCATGTGTACTTTTTAATGTTTTATGTGTAAATAAATAATTGAGACGAAACATCAGGGACCAGCAATGTTAAAAAATTCGATGGCAATCGTTCCAACCAACTGACAAACTGATAATATTCTTAGTTTGCAATGTGTTTGTTCAGTTTATGTTGTAGTTTGACTTTAGTGTCAGCTGTTTCCTATTGAATTTTGAATGTCTCACCTGTATTGCTTATCAAGAAAGGGAAGGGGTTGACATTGTCCAAACCTGCTTCCTGTCTTTTGTCCACACTGTTGGCTACAATGTTAGCTAATATTCTGTCAAATGTTCAAGCAATATTTAATCATTTTGACAGCAGGTTTGTTTAGAATGGAACTCTGAACATGAACAGTGGACAGAACAGTAACAAACATCACTGTGATGGCCGGGATCCTTGCTAAACATTTTTTTCTAGCATGGCACTAATCTTTGAATGTGTTTCGGACCGATAATGCTTGCCGTCTGTCTTGTCTAAACATGCATACACACACATATAAGTAATAACCTCCACCCTTTGCCGGTGAGATAAAAGCCCCCTCACACACTTAATTTGTGAAATAGACAGCTCTCAAGCTCTGCCAAGACCCCTGTACCTTCTAAGAAAATGTCTTGTCATTCTTGAAATTCTTTCATTGCTTGTACTCTTGCGAAGGTCCTCCCTGACACGCATTGCCCTATTGGCTGGCATGCTTGCACACATGCACAATGTGTAAATCCCCAACCATAATAGATACAACCTTTTTCTTGGTTGTTGTCCTTTTACCCCTGACCACCCGCCTGGTTGTAACTGCCTGGCAGGGATTAGACTCTTCATAACATTGGACAACTGAAGTGTTCAGCCAGGAGATGGTGGATATTATAGAATAATAACTATTATTATTAGAATTATCAATGATACCCTTCTAATTCTAATAGACTGTTCTTTATCTTCACTTTTCATCCTTTTTATTTGATTGTTTGTCTAATCTATTTTTTCTCCCTGCTCAGCACTCATCCACTGCCCATCCTCCACGTCCTATTGTCTAAATGACGTCACATGGACCACTCACTGATGCTAGTGTTGTGTGTCCTTCTTGCTTGGCCGTGGTGACGCTAAGGGCCTCCACTTAGGGCCTACAAGGGGGTAGTGTGGCGAGCTTCTTAGAACTTCATAAAACACTAACAAAACCCAACAGAAAATGAGCATCTCCTCTGTTTCTGGTCACCACCATCCTTCTGATGGAATCATGGTGCTGATGGTAGCACTTCTTTCTTTTTCTATTTTTATTGTAATTGGGCCATTATTCCAATTATTAGTGGAATATTAGGGTAAGTGTAAATACAGCTATTGTAATGGCTTCAACCTCATTCAGACCAATTTTAGCCCTGTGTGGAATAAAATGTAGCCACCTCATTTGTAGGAAGATGCAGAAAAATTAGTCCATGCATTTGTTACCTCAAGGCTGGATTACTGCAACACTTTATTATCAGGCAGCTCCAATAAGTCCCTTAAGACTCTCCAGCTGATTCAAAATGCCGCGGCACATTTACTGACAAGAACCAGGAAAAGAGATCATATTTCACCTGTACTAGTGTCTGTACACTGGCTACCTGTAAAATCCAAAATTGAATTTAAAATCCTTCTCCTCACCCAGAAAGCCCTTAATGGTCAGGCACCATCATATCTTAAAGTGCTCATAGTACCATATTACCTCACTAGAGCACTGCACTCCCAGAATGCAGGGCTCCTTGTGGTTCCTAGAGTCTCTAAAAGTAGAATGGGAGCCAGAGCCTTCAGTTTTGATGGGTGATTATGACAGAGAGCCTTTCCAGTCAGGGTGTTCTGGTCATTCCTCTTTTCAAAAGAAATAGTTTTTGCACTTTTTCCATCCTGAAGCTGAAACTGTTGGGGCTGCACAGCCAGTAGGTGCAAATGTATTTGTACTATATTATTTATAGTGCCATAGCACACTGTCTACACATTTTTGATCAACTCCTTCCAACATAATGCAGTACAACACCACACAATTGCAGCCTCAGATATGAGCACACAGTTGAGTCAGCATCTCTCTCAACAAATGTGGAATTCACAGAAGGTATTTACTGCAGGACGACTGCATTAGTTGGTATTATATTTCACAGGTGCCTATGCTGTGTGTGTGTCTACCATGATATATATTCGTATACGCAGTTGTTCATGCATGAGCACACACACGTTCACTACCATGACTACAATTACTGTTGCTAATCTGTCACCCCTTCAGCATCCCTCCTTCCTAAACTAATTCAACCTGGAGAGCCCACGCCTTGGCTAATCAACTCTCTGGCATTTCCATTTAGAATGCTTTTGGTTTATCAAATCATCCCAACATTGCGGTAAATTCACTTTCCCTAAATCCCCTTTGGAGAGGAGATTAAAATGGTGGAGCAAGGCAGGTCAGGGGGAAAATAAAAGCAAATTGAAAGGTGCTCATTTGTCAGCTTGGCTGCTTTCACGGAAGCCTTATTGTGTCAAAATGTAATTAGTCCTCTTCAGACAACGTTTTCGAGCAGCCGTGGTGGTCTCTGTAATTCCAGGGGACATTCACTGTGTCAGTGGGACACGTAGGCTATGTCAAAGCCTAATGCTTCACTTTGTACAGCCCATCTACTGTCCTTGCAAACCTAATCACCTAGATATAATTATGGACATCCAATAATGGAAATGGTTATACTCTGGAATACTCTCATAAGAGATGTGGGTGGTTTTATGATCACACACACACACACAATGCTAAACTTATGGATGGTAATGGATGGACCAGGAGAAATTAGAGGTGTCACTGTGGTGCTGAACAGTCAGTAAGAGACCCATTCCAATTTAGCAAGCACAGTGAGGCCTCTGAAGGGCAACTGCACTGTAGGTGAGAAGAGCATGTGCTTGTATGTGCTCATGAACATGTTGTAGTGCATCTTTCTGAAAGGGGACTTAGATTTGCCCAGCCAGTCAGTGTACGTAAACAACACATATTAAAACCCATATCCATATCTGAATGATGCTATAAACGACCGTAATAACTCCCACAGGTGTGAAAGCAGGGTAAAAAGGAAGACGGGGAATAGGACCCAGATGTTGATGTCAGAGGCAGAGCTAGTGCACTTTATTGATTTTATTCACACACAAAAAAAGGTACACAAGGTCACACTTAGGGGAGTGTGAGGCAGGCAGAGTCCAAACAGGCAAATAAATCCAACAAATGGAAAATGAGGGACAGATGATACTAATCAGGGCGGGGCAGACAATCACACAGGTGGGAAACACACAAGGGCAGGAAGAGAAACATCTGAAATGAGAGGAGAGGTGAGTATTTAAAAAAAAACATGCTACAGTAAATGGCTTCAACCGTAACAGTTCTCTTTTACAACTTGGTCTCATTCACCCATTCACACACGGCGACGTAGCTGTCATGCAAGGTGCTGGCCTCCATCGGGAGCAACTTAGGGTTCAGTGTCTTGGCCGAGGACACGTCAACTTTTGCGCCATGTGCAAAAATGGCTGTAATCCCTGAACGGTTGATGTGATGTTTGTGTTTAACCCCTTGATTTTAAACAGAAAATCTTCTCTTCAAATCACATCTTGATTGCTTTGTTTTGAAATCCATTGTGATGGTGTACAGAGGCAGAATTGCCAAAAATGTGACTGTATATCCATATACGGGTATATGTAGCAAATGAATAATTATAATAGAATTATATCAGACATCCACTTCTGATCTCTGCTACAGGAATGTGGAAGAGGAAGGGCGAAGTCCCACACAGACACATCGGCACTCAGAGACTGTATCAGCCATTTCAACTAAAATCTTATTTCATTACGAGCAATGATCAATTTGCTGGTTATCTAAATGTATATTCATATTTCCTGTTTCATTAACTATTAAACTAAACCAGACATCCCATCTTTAACTTTTCTGGATTAGTGGAAAGGTGTAACACTGTTGGTTCAGTTTCAATTTTACCTGCACAAAATCATCATGATAAACATTTTTAACTTCAGTACCTTTCGGAGGCTTGGGTAAACATAGCATATTAATTAATATATGTTTAATTCAGTATGGAAAAGTGAGTTCCTTTGTTGCTGTGTCAGTTCAGAGCGTTGGATCTTCAGCCCATATCCTGGAATGTGGGAGTATTAGGCTAGTTTACTACAGGCCTGTTGTAAACTGGGTAATTGCCACTTAGCTTTCCCTTAATGTCATCCCTGAGTCTCGTTGTGGGTCATGGTTTATGGCCTGGAGGTCATGCTGATGACATGATGTGTTGGGAAACTTCATCCGTGAGTTTTAAAAGACTTGTTTCAAAGCAGAGACTGTGGATGTCCCACACTTTAATGGACGTGAATTCTCTCTCAATGAAAGATGTAAACACTATTCATCATCAAGCTCCTTTTCATGCTACCGGTAACAATTTATTTAATCTTTTATGTGAATCAGTTGGTCCATTTTTCAAATGCATATCAGTTTGTTAGTATCACTGTGATTATATCTTGGGCATTAATAATAATAACACCTTTTTATTTAATTTAAATGCAAATCACGTTACCAAAAGTACATTTTAATGTCGCCTAAATGTAGCCCGTGGAATTAGATGCCACACAGGTCACAATTAATCTGGGGTCTCTTGTAGCTTTAATTTCAGTTCTACCACAATGGCAACAAAAACCAAAAAAATAAGGATTTACCAGAAAAGAATGATGAAACCAAATACGGCAGTGGGCTATGAACAGACAGAAAATCTAAAACAAAACCAAATAAATACATATTTGTCGACCATTAACCCACCAAATTATTCTGGAAAAGCACAATGTAGAATTGTAAAGGACACTTACAATCTAATCGTTTCACTAAACGCACGTGGAACCTTCTGGAGCTTGCACAACTTGACACACTGTTGTGTACCTCTTAAACAGATTTCAAATTGATGTAAAATCTGTATCACCACAGTGTAGCTTAATGCATCCTAACATCACCTTGCCATGCTATCGGGAAACAAGTGGTCAACGCCTGACGTCCAAAATTCCAGGACATGAATCCAGTCGTGTCTAAACCAAACCATCACGTTACATATCGGCAGGTAACGTCATCTAAATATTGGTACAGGAATATTTTACAAGACACGTGTGTATTATCTACTACTTTTCACGACAGAGCAACAACACCGTCCACGCTGCAAAAACTCCAGAATGCTCGCACGCAACCAGGAAGAAGGGCCAAGATGCACGTAGTAACACTAATACTACGCTACGCTGCCACTTTGTGACCAACATTAGTAATATCAAGGGAGAGTGTGAGAGCTCACAGTCTGCTTCACATTGTGCTTGACCCAACTATTACACTAAAAACAAAAAGAACACATGTATTAACATTGGAACAAACTTTCAGGACTACAATAAGTGGAGAATTACCTCTGAATAGAATTTACCAGCTGGCTACATAAAATAACACAGAGAGTAACAGATTGTTACTTTGCACACATTAATTACATAAGAACAACATTAGCTTGTGTCCTGGCAGGGGGGTTGCATGTGACAGGCACGGCACAGGGGCCTGGAAAAAAAGTCAGGGATCAGATATCAAGCTGTAACAGAGGGGACCAATGAATTTCATAATTATTGCCGTACAGATCCATCATTGAGATATAGGACTGTGCTCTTCATTATGGTATTAGGTGGCTCTGAAAAGAGACTTTGTGGGTTTTTTTTTTTTTTTAGATTAGGGCTGGAAGGAGATTAGGGCTCTATGGGCGTCTGCCAAGCCACTGCACCAGCTGGAGAGGAAAAGTAGGTGGTTAAACTCTTTCTCACTGCCATTGCCTCATTGGTGGCAATGTTGTTGCATTGCTGTAACATTTACTTTGCTGGGGAGAATATGTCTTTAAAATATCCTCAGCCAGCTCCTGGAACTGTCTAAGAGGTTGCCAGGACATTGCACGATACTTAAGGATGATCTGTCCTGCATAGGATGGGCAGATGTGAAATACTCAATTGCAAATCAGGTCATACCATGTGATGTCGCATGATGTCTGGGAAGTACGCGAAGGTCACTGTGACATACAAAGTGTTATTGTCACATACACAGTCATTCAGGTGCCTAGCTCCAGAATGAACATGATTGATCACATTGCTCTGTAACTGCTGGATGTAGAAATATAAGCTGATTGCTAATAGAAAAACAAAATCAGTCTCTCCTCACAGATACAGGTGATGTCATGAACACATTATACAATGTTATACAATCCAATTCAACAGTCCTGCGATACATCCTATGAAACCTATGATGTTCGTCTTTTGATGAAACTGTCAGAAAGGCGATCAATGATCATTTCTGTGGTTGTAGAGGGCAGCGGTGTCATGTCCACCCCTGCAGTTCATGTCTTTCTCCATTTCAGTGCGGGTTTTTTCTCTAAGCTTGTCATAGAAGAGTTTCTTCTTGAGATTATGTTGTTGCCTGTATGTCTGTCTAAGCAGGCTGAGTATAATCTAGGCTTGGTCAATGTCATGAGTAAGAACAAGTGCAAATGAGTCACATGTCTGCAGCCTACAGGAGGATTGCACTGACGGGACAAAAAGAATCTTTACAAATAACTCCCAAATACTTGGTGCCAATTTTTGGATTAGTGCAGGTTTCCTGATGACGTCCACACATCAAGATGCTGTGGTAGGAAACCAAGTCTGCATATGCAGATACATTTCTATGCATGTTAGCCTGTCAGAGTGTGTGTGTGTGTGTGTGTGTGTGTGTGTGTGTGTGTGTGTGTGTGTGTGTGTGTGTGTGTGTGTGTTTGTGTGCCCCAGCTGCACCCTGCCATCCCGTCATGTTATCCTTTCTGACCTTGTTTAACCTAGAATTCAATCAGATTTGTGCAAAGACCGGAGGGCCCATCAGCTGTGTCAGCTTCAGCTTGCCACGGACAGCACAGCCACATGTTCACTATGGCATCTGCCTCGTAGTGCTTTAACTATCTCACTGTTTCTGTCTCATCCTGTATCTATCTCCTTCTGTTAATGCCACTCTCCAGTATGCTCATCCCTTATTTTTGTTTATGTCGTAGTAGAATAATTATACTACTTTGCACGCACAATATTTATGCCATTTGTTGATTCAGAGTGCAGATTAAGCAGTGAAGCCATTGTACTTATCTACTGAATAGCGGGATGTCTATTTCCTGTTCCGTAGATGACACTCCTTTTTCACGTCTAGCGATGGTAGTTGCTTTTGTGTCTTCTATCAGCGGCTGTATTCATAAAGTGTTTATCTTACTATAAGGGACTTCTTCTAAATGGCAGAAGTTCCTGGCTAAGAGTTAAAACTGCGATTTAACTTGTGGTTGGATGGAAGTCAGCCTGCATTTATAGCACTGTCCACCACCAAGTCTCCTCCAGCATGATGATCCTCATGCAGCAGCAGCCTTGGGCCACCAGCAGGATACAAGAATCACATTTTCATCCTCGAGCTGCCATCCAAAAAAATCACCTTCGTCTTTTGTGTGTAACCAAAAAAAGAAAGTAGATTAGAAAGCCCACAGATAAAAACTGTTGCTACTAACATACATTGATGTTTTTAGTATTGGCAGCTAGGAACGGGCCAATCCCGACTGACTGATTATTACAGCTGCAGAGCTTATTGGTGAAATCCCTCAACACAAATTCACATCCTAATCAAATTTATAATTTACTCAGCAAGCATAATGTGTCCAATGCAGTTGTCCTATACATTATAGCTTAATTGGCAGGTCTGGTACGCTGCTGCCACTGCCAAAGACAAGGGCAGACTGCAGCGTATCATTCGCTCTGCTGAGAAGGTGATTGGCTGCAATCTACCTTCCCTTGAGGACCGGTACGCCTCTAGGACCCTGAGGCGGGCAGGAAAGATTGTGGCTGACCCCTCTCACCCCGGACACATACTATTTGAATCTCTCCCTTCTGGAAGGAGGCTGCGGTCCATCAGGACCAAAACCTCACGCCACAAGAAGAGTTTCTTCTCGTCTGCAGCTGGCAGCTGACCCCCCCTCTGACTCGGACACAAATACCCCCATAACACCCCCCAAAAGGGCTCTACACGTTGTATTAACGTAAGCCCCAAGACAATTTGTATTTGCATACTGTGAACTTTGCACACCCTGCAGCTAATGCGTTCACACCTTGCACAAGTGTATAGCTCTAATATCCATATTACTGTACAGTTTGTTTTTTGGTTCAAATTTTTATCTTTTATTGCATCAACACACCAAAGCAAATTCCTTGTACGTGAAAACCTACTTGGCAATAAACCTGCTTCTGATTCTGATTCTGAACTAAATGCGTCCTTATCTGCTCTCTGATATTGTGTTATTTAATTTCTTAGATACTACATCATACAAACGTGTCGTAAAAAGTAAAAGCTTGTGTGTGAATGGGTGAATCCAGAGACAATCAGTGTATAAATATTATCAGTAATTCATTGAGTATCGCTGTCTTTGCTTGCTGTACTTATTTTTAGTGTAACATACCAAGTGAGACGAGGTGAAAATCCTCTTCAGGTCAGGGTTATTGAATGATATTTTGTGGAACACACCCTGGATTATGCAAGCTCCAGGTTAGTCACGTTCTCTTTCGCTCGCTCGGCCTCTGTGAGATGAGATTAACTCAGCAGTCACCACGCAGCCTCTGCCTCAGTCCGACATGATGTTTGCTCTCTGGCTGCAAAATTATCTGAGAGCTGGATCAGAAAAAGTGGGAATCGAGTTTTAGTGTAATGCTCTGGGCAGCTGCCTGCTGAGATCTCTATCAATTGTATTAATTCATGTTTTGGTGATTTGTCACAATATCTTTTACATCCCAATCTTCAAGCAAGGATCTTGAATGACAATGCCCCCGAGGCTGTTCAAAAGAAAATTCATGTCTCTATAATTTTCAACTAGCAGTGGGAGATGTATTTAAATATACCACGTCTTGGGTGTGGTGCATTCAGTCAGCTGGAAGTTTGAAGAAGATGGCAGCGAAGACATTTCCTCTGTAACATTAGTTATTACATTACTTCGCTTGATGGCTCACGCTCAGTGAATTAAGTGCTGGTTAAACTGCAGGTTTGCCAGCAATGTTATGAATGTTACTTGCGCTTCAGGGTGGTTTGCTACAGTAAGAATGGACTTCTACCACTTTCTTCGTTAGCCTTTGTTACCTGAATAAGAGACAAGAAGCAGAATAGAACCAAGCTCTTGTCCAAGATGTCCACATCAAAATATTGCTCCTCCTTAAGTCTGTGCAGCCCTCCTCAGGTAGCCCCACCAGCTCTCGACCCTCTGATTGGCAGTAGGCTGAACATAGAAGAAGCTCCAATCCCCCATGCAACTTTGGTAACCAGCGGTGGAAACTTGATGGCACAATGTGGAAGTGAGGCTGAAGACTAACTGTCAAGGTCAAGAAGTTGTCTGGGTGCTGCTGTTTCTCAATTGTGAAAGTATTATTAATCAGACATACATTTGCCAAACCAACCGGGTAGTCCTCATCCTTGAAGTCTTTGCTGGGGAAGCTTAACACACAATTTGAAGAACTTCAGTTAGGTTCCATTTGTCATGGAAAGTATCATCTGCAGGTATCTACCGTGGAGCAGAAACATGATATTTCCTTATGCTGAATTGTATCAGGCTCATTTACTGAATATTCAATGATCTCTTATGTTTGGCATGTACAGTATGCATAGCAGAAGATTAAGATTGACAGGTCTGCTGTGCCTGGTTACAGTGGCTAAGTTATGATCAATGCACAATCACTGTTTGGGGTTTTAGCGAACTGCCCATTACTCATGACTGCTGCTCATGTCACAACTGTTTCTTTGTTTATTGCTGCACTTTGCACTTTTAATGACAGAGACTCACTGAAATGCTGGTGGTCTGCAGAAGACCTCATGTATGTAAAGTATCTTCTTCACACACAGTTCATTTCTCTCACTGGCATATTGTTTACCTTTCTTTAGTCTTTATCCATTCCCACCATGGCTCAGTAAAGTGTTTTGTTGTTTCTACCTGTCTTTTCTGGTTTCCCTCTGGCAGTGTAAGGCTTATGTCAGGGACTGATGAGGGGCATGCTTAATGAATGATGTGTATTGCAGAGCCATCTGATCTGATCTGGAAACTGCATCTGGTTTCCTCATGACTGTAGGGGCATACCTGGGACATACAGTACCTGGGGTATGTGGTAGACTCCACGGGTTTGGAGTAAAACACCAGTATTTTCCCTCTTCATCTGGAGGACAGCTCTCAGGTTTTTGGACAAATTCTATCTCCTCTTCTTCCTCGTATTTCAAGTCTTGTCTTACTACACAGTCAACAACCACTTACCAGTTATGCATCACAATATGTACATTAATACTCCATTCAGACTGACACAAACATGTGGGTCAAATCTGTAATTTATATGAAAAGTCAGCACGGGCAAGCAAGGAGACAAGTGAAACCGCAACTTCACTCTGTTTGATAGTCATGTAATGTCATTTGGTGACATTCTCTGATTTATTAGTGTATTGAAATACTCTGCAGACTGGTCTCTGCTAACGGTAACAAACAGAGATGAAGCATTCACAGTGTATGCAGGCTGAATGCAGCCTCACTAGACCGTGTCATACATGCATGTCCTGTATAAAGATGGTATACGATGCACAAAACCCCCTTCCCACTTCTGTTGGATTTGCTCACTAACAATTAATTAACTGTGTCCACAGCAAGCCAGACTGTGGAAACTGACCACCAGCCTGTTCTTCTGCCCGCGGGTTAGAGAAGAGGAAGGTTATTGGTTTGATCCGGATAAGCAAGGTGGAAGAGCAGAACGTGTCCCTGCCTTATCTTAACAGATCAGACTGTGGTTGTGCTGGGAAGCTTGGGAGTGATAACAGGCTGTTCCTGAAAAACAGAACCCTGCCCTCAGTCATACTTCCCTGTATAATAGATGTGTTTTTGATTCTGTACTAATAATGAGCTAAATCAGGCCGCAGTTACATGAACAATGGGCATTGAATAACCGTCTGTTCACCACATTGTCATCATGGCTGCCAAGTTAGAGAGTTTTAGAGAGGCTTTTAAAATGTTCTGATTTTTATTGGCATATTTCGACACAGCAACTCCAATATCCATGACGCGTCACACGACCTCCTCTCATCTTAGTCTTGGGCCGCTTTGCTTTAGAAAGACGTTTGTAGAGTCTATCTTCAGCATTGCATGGCAATTTTAGGAGTCAAACTAATGATCAATCACGCAGGTACTCATCGGGCTGAAATGAGCCATTTATGACCAGTTCGTTCAGCTAAAGAGAGTTAGCTGAATCCGTCTTAAAACACTCTAGGCCTCAGCGTTCCTGTATAGCCTAGCACTGACCGTAAACGGGAGCGATTCCACTGCAGCCATTCCCTCACAACGTCTGATGTAATACAGGAAAAAGACGGGAATCACAGTGTCAGTAACCTCTCAAATGACAACCAGGAGACAATAATACAAGCATAGCCAATAACAGGAAAATGTACTTCACTAGAAAGTATGTTATTATAGTTAGATATATCAAAAGTTAGATTGTGTACATTTGTCTTCTTGAGGAACGTTTGATGTTGATAATCATTCATTCCCTTTTAAATGTTATTTAATGTTGCTGAGCATGAATGTGGTGAGCCAGTGTCATCTTAATTTCCACATCTCAAAGTGGAATCGTTCATTTCATTTTGTTATTCATTCATTCATATGTTTGTAGCATTAGAGGTCAGAGGTCACTGAAATATTAGAACTGATGAATATTCAAGGCGATATTTAAGGTTCTGGGGAGCTTGTGGGATGATGTTGACGCTAGAGACTAATAATGTGGAAGACGACATCAGCATACTTACGCTGCTGTCTCTGCATGGACATACAGCTAGTGTTGACGGTGAGTGATGAGCATTTCCTGTGTATTTCCTTGTGTTATTGTGAACAAACAGCCCGTGGTGAAAGAAAGCCACTAACACCTTTTGAAATCTACCTTTTTATTACAAAAACAATAAACCTTCATCTCAACTGCTGTTGGCAAGTTACCAATAAATCATTTGCTGTCTCATAGAAATGAAATGACTCACTTTGATCACCATATATTTAATAAAAATAAACATTATCGGAGGTGATTAACAACAACAATGGTAAGGTGTGCCTTATCTTAATCAAAATATATCAGCTTATTATTCGTTGTAATATTATGGAACACAACTCAGAACAAAAGTGTGTGTGTGTGTGTGTGTGTGTGTGTGTGTGTGTGTGTGTGTAGGAGGTGATGGACATGGCATACATCAGACTAACACACTTGATGGACTCTGAAGATGCCGGACGCGGCTACAGAAACATATGCAAATGTTGGACAAGTCATGCTGACTGAAGCGCCCCTTCCAAAGAAAACAACACGGAGGTCACACGTCTTCCATGTAAACAGATGAAAGCGGCTACGGTGAAATCAGCAGGAGGACTCACGCTGAAGGGATCTGTGCTGTCGGGTGGAGAGAGGTGACGGTGGAACTGCTGCAGAAAGGTGTGCGTGGAGTGTGTGAGGAGGGCCGTGCATGAAGCAGGTGCAGAGTAGAGGCAACGCTTCACGTGGCCACGCTGAATAGGCTGTTTGTGGATCAGTAGCAATGCTGCCATCATTCACTGTAAGGACATTTCTCTCCTCCACACTGCTCTGTCAACAGTCCTGTAGCTTCCTCCTGCTTCCAGTCCGAGGACTGTCCCCCTTTCCTTTAGTCTCATCTGTGCAACTGCTCCGTCCGTTGTTGCACTGCTTTCACCCCCTGCAGCGCCTTACGTCGATTTCACGTGACCCGTTCTGCCCTGGTGGGCACTGACTGCTGCTTGCTTTTAGTTTAGTTTTGTTTTTTGGTATAGAGTGAGAATGTTGCAGGTCGACACAATTTTGGTTGAAGTCTCTTCAGTGGGCTAACAGGAAGGGGAGGAGCTTATGCAGGAACAGGAGAGTGATGCAGAGGAGGGGGTCCATGGTGCTCATCACACTGCAGCCTGGATGAGAGAGAAAGGTAGAAGATAAAGAAAGAAGAATGTTAGAACTGGATTGTTGTTTAATAATGTTACTATATATAGCACGCCTGGGTCTGGCCCCAAGCTATATAGTAGAAATGTTGACCCCATATGAGCCAGGTCGCAGCCTTAGATCCTCAGGTGGGGCCCTTCTGGCCGTTCCAAAGTCGAGGCTTAAATCTAAAGGTGACCGAGCTTTTGCCATCAGGACCCCTTGACTCTGGAACGACCTGCCTGAGTAGATAAGGCTCGCAGAGTCAGTAACTTCTTTTAAATCACTTCTTAAAACACATTTTTATAGCATATGTATATCATCGTCATATTGTCATTTTATCACTTTTATTGGTTTTAATTCCTTTTTTGTATTTATTAATCTTTTACCTTGCTTTTGTTTTGCTTTCTGAGTATCCTGTTTTTGCAAAGCACTTTGTAAACAGTTTTTTAAAGGTGCTATATAAATAAAGTTATTATTGTAATTATTACTCGACAAGGATATTCAATCGACAAGGATAATCCTGTACTTAAACTTGGTATTTTGAGTGCGTAAGTGCATTCACAATGAGTATGTGGTCAGGAAATTTAATGTGGAACGCTGCACACTTCTCACCCTCAATAATAATAATAATAATAATAATAAACTTTATTTATATAGCACCTTTCATACAAGAAATGCAGTTCAAAGTGCTTTACAACAAAGATACGAAATGCACAAAGTGCTTAACACAATAAAAAACAGTAATGCAGTTAAGAAAAATAAAACTTGAAAAAGTGCAAGAAATGGGAAACATCACATTTAAAAGAAAACAGAAAAAACAGTTAAGAAAAGTAAAACCTTTAAAAGAAAACAGAAAAAACAGTTAAGAAAAGTAAAACCTGGAAAGCC
>JAVQJV010038237.1:0-32049 GCA_036024995.1 Gadopsis bispinosus
ATAACCTTCACTTCTTCCTCGCGTCTCTTAAAATTAAAATATAAAATTTAAATAATGTTTGAAAGCAACTAAAAAGGTTATTGCAGATAGCTAATTAAAGGCTAAAATGAAAAGATGAGTTTCAAGCTTGCTCTTGAAGATGTGTAGCAGCTGGCTTCCCTGATATCTATTGGCAGTTTGTTCCAAAGCTTTGGGGCATAACTGATAAAGGCTGCATCCCCGATTTTCTTACTGCTGATTTAATGGTTTTTGCCATAAACTCTGTCAGATACCATAACATTCTACTCATTATTATTATTATAATTGTTACTAAGTAGTAGTAGTAACATCGTTACAACTAATTCCCACAGGGTAAGGGGGACCCACAAGTGAGTGCACCTAAAACGTTGATAATAATCTCATTGGACAGGAAAAGTGTTGCAACAAGTGATGCCACAATTGTGACAGATGAGCGACCGCTAACATGCGACCCAGTGGGTGACATGCCAGTGGGCAGCTCGTCAGCTACAGCAGTTCACCAACCAGCCCTGGGAGAAGACACTCCTTCACCAAGCTTCTAGCAACCCTGTGCAAGAATTGCACCGTTCACATTAGCTTTCTCTTTCAAATCCATTTTCAGGTTTGTTTAAAACATCTCTGATCATGTCATTGCTGGCGTTTCTTGTCCCATCTCTTTTTGGCAATGCCACCACATTACCAGATGCAGTGATGTGTATTTTCTACCAGTAGTCTAACTTGTATTGTGACTGCCACATGTGCTCTTCCTCCCTCTCCATCTGTATGTCTTCCTCTCTCTCAGCTGGACATTCCTCTATGCTTTCTAGTGAGTTGTTGTTGCCTTGAGTAACATATCAGCTCAGGAATGTGTGTAGTCTTTTGCAAATAGTTTTAATGCCAATAAATTTCCCAAAGCCAAGTAATGGACAGGGCTTCGTAATGATGAGGAGTTGCCTTGAGAGAAACAATGTTTCTGCAGTATTGAGTTCTCTTGGAAGTATTTGTTAGTACAAAAGGCATCTTCCCTGTTTAGTGTGGAATCTTCAGTGGGTTGCGGCCTGTGCTGAGCCCTGACTCCTGTCACTTAGAGCAGGCAGCAGACAAAACCCTCTAAATGAACAGGTACTACAGGCTAAATGTGGCCTGACCCGGCTCTGAGCGGCAGGGTTTCTCCCGCAAAGGCCTGATGCTCTCTGCTTCTGCTTCCCAGGTTGGAAATAGCTCCCGTCCACAGCTAATGAACATCCTTTCACTGGATGACAAATTGAGGAGACAAAATGTGTGTCGGATCGTCATAAAGTATTCTCCCACAGAGCGGTGCAGAGCGCTGCCTGTGGATGTGGGGAATGTGAATCTGCTCTGTTGTGCAGCAGTCAGGCAGACAAAGAGCCGGGCCAGGGCCGTCAGCGACTGTGGGACACACTAAGCATCTGGTGACAGATCCGTCGGGAGGCATGACCACTTTACACTGGGCTGCCTGTGTGTGGGAGTCCTGGATAGATACATGGAGTGTTTTTACTGCCGACTTAGTGCACACCTCAGGAATTCCAGCGCGGTCCTGTCCTCACTAGTAAAACCTGCTTGTGTGCTCTGCGCCAAACAGCCATGTGTTTAATTGTCTGTGGTGGAGGCCTGCAAAGCACAAGTGCCTTCTTTTTCTCCACCTGTCACATGAACACATCAGTACAGGCTGAATAAATCAGGACAAGCAGCAACACCCTGCTGCATTCATGCATCTGCTGGAGTTGTTTATGAGAATCTGGAGGCTTTGCAGACGGAGTGTGATGATTCAGCAAAATGATAAAGAAATGTTGCTCTTAAAGGTCAGCCTTTGTAGGAAGACCATTTATTTTGAAAGATTCCAAGTTGCAAGACTGAGCCTCAGTTCATTTCATCTCAGGCGAGATAGCGTTGTCTTGGGGAACAGATCCTGCAGGAAAACCACCTGTTTGATCATCGTTACAAAAACACGAGGGGGGAAAAACATAATTGTGCTCGGTCTCCTTTCATCCACATGCCACCCTGTCTGACAAAATATAATGAATCCTGTCATTGTGTGTGGCACGCTGGATAGCAGTGTCACAACTGTAACCCTACGCTTTATGGTCTCAGCCAGTTCTGAGCAATTTAAACCTGCACAGCGTACAGTTATGTGTAACAATGGATCCATGTGAACGGCTCCTTATGCAAGTGCCAACAGTGTTAGGGAGAACTGTGTGCACACATAGAGGTGTGCACTTTTTCCATTTGGCATGAGGTGTTCTTTGTCAGTCAGACCATGTCTAGATATTATCATACATATATTCATTAAATGTCAGTTTTAACTTGTAGGGGATGTTGCCTACACATGCGACATCCTTTCACTGATAATTCTATATATTAAATACGTATTCAATAAAGGTTCTTGCAGATCCATTTGTAAACTACTTCAATGACCTCTTTACATTGATGTAATGTTTAGCCAAAATCTGGTTCTTCCTTGAGGGAGTGCAATTCACTGAATATGTACTTAAATGAAAATGATCTATGTCTGAGATACAGTATATGCCTGTTGGCTGGCTAGCTGGCACCGTGCTTATGGAGGAATCTTTAAAATGCATAAATATGTCCTGGTTTCAACTCTGCCTCCTCCTAAATACCCAGAGTTCAAGAGCAGCATTTGTCTTTTTCTTTTCCAGGCAGCTCAGAGCGCACACATGAAAACATTCATTGACACAAACATATACAGTAAACGTAACTCTAAAATGATTGCTTAGTATATCTGTGAATCATCTGTATCATTTCCATTGGTTTGGCCATGATTTGGCTGGTTACGATAACATTGTACTCACCGATGTAATAAACCAGAATTATCCTTTAATGCAGAGAGCAGGAAACTGGCCGTGCCTCTAATTCCAAGAGAGTGATGCTGTAGTCACGGTTATTGTAAACTCTGCACACAGACGTGTTAACACGTTTGTCTGACGATGAGGGAGAAAGATCAGGTGGCCTGGGGTTCATGGGCCAGCTGCCATGATGCAGTGTACTTTTTATACTGCTGCCTGTAACTCCATGTATTGTTCCTTTGGCTATAGATATCTGACAGCATCCCAAACAGAATACCTGCATGTGCACAGTATGTGAGAGCTCTTGGTGTATATGTATGTAGTCATGGTACAGCGTGACAGGTTATGTTAGATTATCGTGGTGTAAACCTTAATATACAGTATTTTGAAATATAATGTATAAAGTAAATACACGGTAGGCTGTCTTCATCAAAAAGTCTGTTTAATGCATGTTCTGTCAGTCTCAGCTTTCTGTCTAACTAAAACAAAGACTAACGCCGAGGTCAGAGCAGCCTTTGCCGTGGCTGTGGATGTGGTCGCAGCTATAGCTGTGGGTAATGGCTGTTGCTGTAGCTGTAGAGATAGTATGCAACCAAGGGCTGAAGCGTTAACAAAATGCCTGCAGCTAGCTGAAAACCTTAGATTTCAGCATGTCAGAGGGTTATTTTAGCACCTTCTGTCTACCAGAGAGGACAAACTCTGTGCTGTCAGTTTGTCTCAGTGTCCCTTCTCAAGCTACACTACTGTAGTCAGCAAAGGCACCTGCAGTCACAATACTGCAGGGCTTTCTGATTTGGCCACGTTCCATTACACAAGCTGCATACAGTCAAAATGCTTTCGCTTAGCTTACAGCTGTATAGTTTGCCTAAAAGTGACAGTGGCGTCTGGATCTACTTTTGTCTTCTTAAAAGCTCAGCTTTTGGGTTCGGCAGCTTATAGAAACTCAGTTCTGGGTTCTGTACCCTGTTGATCGCGCGTCCCATCACACTGCAGATTTTGGGCCTGTTTATGCTGTTTGCTGGTAGACAGAAGTGACAAGGAGGCTCCTTCACGCAATACAAAGTCAGCTGCGAGCGATGCATTGTTTCCTCCTTCGGTGTATAGATGTCTGTAACTGTGGCTGTAACATTAGCTGTGGCTGTGATTGCGACTGGCTGACTATTCTTTTACAGCACCTACAATACTAAAAACAGGGTCGCCAACTCTCACGCTTTCACGTTCAGTCTCACGCTGCCCAACCAATCCTCACGACCAAAACGTTGCGTAGCTCCCCGTTTTATGAGCGTGGCTCTTAAATTACTCTCTGATTGGTGCTTATCGCCGCGTTGACTGGATCGCTGTTCTGACCGGAAACCCTGCACGGTGCGCAGAAGGAGTTCATGCAAGACAGTGAGTGAGTGAAAGAGCGTCTTCACTGGCGCGCCGCTGTTAGTATGTGCTAATAACACATTTTTACAGGCTATTTTAATCTCAAAAATGTTGATTTCGATGTTAGGGGCCCAGTAGGTTTTATTTCATTGGGGCGACGCGTCTGTGTGTTCATGTATTGGCTGTGTGTCTGCAGCAGCACAGGTTCTTGTGTTTTGTTTCTTTTTATTTCTGGTTCTTGCTTGTTGTGAATATTCAATAAAACGGTGCAGTTTTGATATTGGAAACACATCTTTGACTTTCGTTAGTGAATGAACCCGTGTGCCCTTTATTGGGTTAGTGGGTCTAATACTGTGTGTAAGTCCCGGGGCGGCGTAGTCAGGCCATAACCTTAAATCTTAGAATGAATCTCAATGAATCTTAAAGGTCCACTAACACCACATGTGTAAGATGCACACTTTTTTAAACCCTGATGTTGAATTAAGTCCAAATATGTGCACATGATAAAGTACGCGTATGTGTGATTAAGCCCATGGGCCATGGCATCAAAATCTCACTCCAGCCAGGGACCCAAAACATCAAATGCATTTATTATTAGGTTGACATGATTATTAAAGTGTTGCAGAACGTTTAACTGACACGTGCCATTTGTTACAACGGTTTACTTTCAGATTTCTGTGTTCCTTTTTTTTTGCTGCGCTCTTCTCGCTGACTTGAGGTGGGCGGGGCTCAGTTGGAAATATGTCAGGTACTTCTTTGCACCAATCAGGATTTAGCAACATTTGAATCAGAATCTGGTAAGTTGTTGTCACCGTCGGTCTGATTGAACCACACCCGCAAAGTCCCAATGATATATAAGTTTTAAATGCTTAATAAATAATAGTTATTGTTGTTCTTTTTAGTTTGTGGTTTATTTTGTCATGAATATTTGGAGTTATAAAGAAATAAGCCAATTTTTCAGGGGCTTTAAACTGATTAAACCCACATTTTCAAACATTTGGCTTAAAACTTTTGCAATACCATATAAAATATCACATGTGGACGGATTGTTTCATATTATTTGAAAAACAACTAAGACAAGAGAGCTGCAGTTGTGTCAAGGAGCAGATATTTCAGAAGGCTGAATATATACTTCAAAGTAAAATGATGTAAATGTCATTTTAAGCAGGGAATTGTTCTGACAACCCAACATGATCCTTTCCAAGATTTGAGCTGCGCGAAGAACAAATGCTCCCTTTTTTCTATTAGCTGCTCCATGTAAAAACATATTAGGGCTCTGTGTGGTGGAAGTATCACAGCCCTGGGGCATGAACCTGGAATTCACCGTTTGCTTAGTGGATAAGAGAGCGCTGCCGGTGCTGCCGGCTACAACAGGAGGTGGTGCAGAGTTCAGCTGCAGGTAAAACGTACCTGACAGACTGACCTGGAGCTGTCTGACTGCTGGGAAACCCAAAGGGGGAGGGGGGCTGACAAACGATCACAGGGGACACATAAAGGCAGCATTGTTCAAAACAGGCCACCTCTGAATCAGCCGCTCATATTGTATATCTGTGTTTACAAATGAACTGGTGACAGTAGAAACCCAGCTATACGCTGAGCTTCCCTAAAACCTCTACAAACATCAAATGTCATAAACGCACTCATGCTATTTCTCTATGAAACATGCAGAACATTTGAAATCCCTAATTTGAATTATCCATCACAGATGTGGCGCTGTTCAAACAGGCCATACATGATGGGCTCTCACATTCCCAACTCGTGACCCCACCAAACCCTCACGGACTTGTACTTGCTTCACTTCCACTGCATCACAGCAGCACACCGTATAATCTCCCAAACTGAAGCAATGCTGTTGTTTTACAAATTAACAAACCTTCCTCTTTATGACCCCTCAGGCTGTTGACATGAAGGTATCAGCATGATCTGCAGGACTGGTGCTTGTCCGTCATCCAGAAGATTGGGATCTCGCTTCAAAGAGAATCTCAGTGCTTCCTATGATTACTGATGACTTATAAACCTGTAATTAAGTCCAAATTATGTCTATTAATAACCTGCACGGGGGAGGTTGAGAACTTAATGACTTAATTTGGAGGTAGGATCAGTGAGGGAACGTCTATGAAGACATGATAATTTAAGGAGACAGCCTGCATGCGCTCACTGTGACAATGAACAGCCTGGGCCAGGTGTTGAACTTCCTGAATACAGATATTCAGCATGCTTGTGGAAGGGCTGTCACCCTCCCTCTCATTACCCACAAATACCTCCTCCAGGTCACCCCACGTATGACTGAAACTACAAATTCTTACTTTTACACCGCAGTAAACATTCTCATTTAAACATCCTAAATGACACAAAGACTCTTGTCTTCTCCTGCCACTTGACGTAAGTTTGGTAATTAGTTTATAATGTATTAGAATTAAGACCACATATGAAATCTTGAACTTTTAGCTTTCAGTGTGATTTGTCTGCTAGACGATATTTCCTGTTTCGTACGTTAAGATTCTTATACCAACTAAGTGGTGAGAAGGTAAGGCGTGACTCTACAATGGATGTGTATAATAACACCGCCAGGTGTCTGGCAACGTTAAAATCACTTAACCTCTGCAGAAAATACAGCCTTTGTCGTTCCTTCTTGCAAATTGCTTCAGTGTTAACACGAAAGCCCAATTTCGCATCGATATAAGTGCCAAGGTACCTGTAGGTCTCTACAATGTCTACGTGTTGTTCTTTAACAATGGGCTGGGAAGGTGGACGTGAGTTTGTTCGGAAGTCAATAACTATGTCTTCTGAAGATGTTCAGTGTCAGACAGTGATCATCACATCACTAACCACAGGTCCAGTGATAACTCACTGAAGCAGACTGACAATGACTGTGTCATCCGCAAATTTAAGGATGTGCCTGTCCTTGTGCTGACCTCCACAGAGAATAAACAGTAGAGGGCGCTCAAAAAAATCCTCTGGGGAGCCTATGGAGGACAAATGCTGCTAAGACACCATTTACTCTGACCCTCTGAGTTCTGCAAGTAGTCCACAATCCATCGGTTTATCAGCCAAAATGTGAGGCTTAATTGTGTTAAAAGCAAAAGAAACATCAGTCAGTTAAAGTCTTGCATGAGTTTATGTTCAGGTGCTTATAGAAATATACCCTGTAGGCAAACTGCAGAGTGTCAAGCAGTCCCTCGAACCGGCCGAGCAGCTGAGTCCTGACCAGACTCTCAAATACTTTTATACAAAGTTTTGTTAGAAGTCACTGAGCTCCTTCTGGGACATTTTCTTTGCTTCTGCTGCAACGATGGACTCCTCCCATATTCTCAGGAATCTCTGCTGCGCCAAAGAGACATTAAACAGCTGACAGAAAATACCACACAGCTGATCTGCACAGACGCTGACCTTGGCTTTTTTCCATTTTGCACTTGCTGATTGCAGCAGGAATAGAACCTAAGTTGAGCGTAACTTGTTTGGTTGTTTGTCATCTGGCATAGGGGCCTAGATGGAAGGAAGCTAATGGCGTTCTCACCATGGTGGTAATGGAAAGGTGGGATGTTTTCACTCATTTCATAAGGATCCCAAAGGAGGCGTAAGTCTCATTAAACATTAAACATTCAGTAACAGTTAAAGCCTAGCCCATTCTATGGGTCAAACGCCTTCAACCCTTCACCTCACAGAATGTTGACGTGGGAAGATCCTGCAAACCCTGGATCACATTTAGTGGCTACATTTCTATTTTTTTTTTTTGATTTTCCAACAGACACAAATAAAAAGTCAACAGTAAACAGTATGACCCACATCTAATACAGGCCTATAAATTAAAATATTCAAAATCAAAATAAATTCCAATGGGGGGAAAAGGGAATAGTGTCTTCAGGGGACGAAAACGTCTTTCATTTCAAACTATTGCCTCTCACTGCCACTGAGACTTCAACATACAGACATTGTCAGTGTCAGCACAAACACACCTGTACTTGTTTTGGTGCTAATGTGTGGTGTACCACTGCTTGATGGGATGCCAGGTTGGGTATTCCACCCTGATTAATTATACTCTTCTACGTCCTCTCAATAGTGATTCTGTTTTCATGTCTCCTTGCTGCTGAGGGAACCTGCCTCTAAATGTCTGATGATTGAGATGAATCTTCATACCCTCTGCGGTCTGTGTGAACAGCAGCGCAGCTGTGATCTACAACTGGGTACCATCAGGCTCTATCGTACTGTTGCTTTTATCACTTATCTCTCAGCCGCTGTGCCACCAGAGGCTTCAGGAAAGTGACAGTCCTTTCATCGGCCCCCTGGCAGGAAACAGGAGGAGGTACGCTGCTTCACATCTATCTCAGTTTGCCGTGATGTGGCGTTCCTCCCCAGATGGACCCCTGACGGATGATGACAGCTCAGTAATTTTCCTGCTGTCTGAGTCACCCGGGTATGTGAAGACATAATTAGCTTCATTGACTTCAGACGGAGGGCACGCTTTGGTTTAAACTGTAACACTTACAACGAACATTTCACTTTTTAACTTAAAGAGACTTAAGGGTTCTCTTTGATAAACAGGTGTGGAGGCACATGTCATTGTTGCAGATTAGATGATGATTATTCAGCGCAGCACCCCTTTGTAGGTGTGTTCACCTGCAAGCTTCCTTCTCTCAGCACATTCAATATAAAGACATTAATTTAGCTCCAAAGTAAATGCAGCTATATGCAGGTGATGATAGAAGAGATAAAACATTAACTCTGTAATTCAGATCATTTATGTCATTAAAGTCAGCCCGCACCAGGTGCAGATGTGAACTGTGACCTTGATCTCTCATAACAGTCCTCTACCAGCTTCACTATTATCTCCATTCCCAAAAGAGCTGTAAGATTTTTACTAAGTTTAATCCTTTGCTAAGGTTAAAAACAAAGTCATAAAATGCCCATGGATTTGAAGCAGCAACAACAGGAGCAGCAAATCAAAGTGGTAAGTCATGAAAACGCCGCTGCTAGGCAACGGCAACATGGACGCCAAAAGGCTCCTTGTTGTTCTCTTGACATTCGTCGCTTCTCTCCAAGAAGGTCATTACTTAAAGGTAAAAAGCACATTTTAACTGTCCGTGTCTAGAAGCTACAGAGGCTAGCAAATTAGCAAGCTAGCGAGTGGGTAACGTAATGCAGGAAATGCGAAGGCGTAACAAAAAGATGAGGCCGTTGGGAACATCAACATTTTCCTCAGATATATTATAAAATTATGAAGAAGAGATACGACTAAAATTCCAATATATTATCTTTTCATCACTATACATTCATTCTATACATATATAGTTGGTGTAGACTTGCTCTACATTAACAAGTGCTATGAGATAACTATGTTATGATATAGTGCTATAGAAATAAAACTGAATTGAATTGAATTGAATCACCGTGAAAATTAACTTCCACGGCCTCCGTCATATCTGACAGAGTCAGCAGACACGTCGCAACTCGTGAACTCGGGAGTGTTGAGAAAATGTCCACTTCCGCCGTTCATATGGACTCTTCTCGTAAACACGACTCCATTTTTGAAGGCACCAATCCAGCTGGCATCGGTGACCCAATCACCCCAAACCTTCAGCTGCTTGCTGCTGTTTTAAAGCTCTCCTGTCCTGTCTCTCTCTCTATTCCCTCAAATGTTTCTTTGTATTTTGTCAAACAGCTTCTCACCAGTGTGGATCAGCTAATCAGGTTGTCCTACAGTAAGAGATGAATGGTTGAATTGCCGTTGCTGCGTGTGATGTGTGTGTGTGTGTGTGTGTGTGTGTGTGTGTGTGTGTGTGTGTGTGTCTAAGGTGTGGATTAGTAGTGTGTGAGTGACGACACATAATACACACAGCTGCCTAACTGGCGGTCTGACACTTTAGCTTTGAGGTGATGCATTCTCAGATCTGTGGCCTGAAGCTCTTCTCATTAAACTATTAAAAGAGTTAATTAACCACCTACCTGTGATGGCACCTTCAGGTTTATTGCCACCTGCACCTGCAACACTGATCATTAATAGCATGACTGAATAGCTGATCTCCTTTGCACTTTATTAGCTGTTTGAAGCATTGTGACAAAGACACTATCATAATAATTTGGTTGAATATGACTGAAGGGATTTACAAGTACTTTGATTTGACATTATGAATAACTAATTCATTAATTGTAAGAGGTCTGCCCTGCGATTGACTGGCGACCAGTCCAGGGTGTTTCCCTGCCTCTCGCCCAATGCTGGGATTGGCTCCAGCCCCCCCTGCGACCCCTTGGGATAAGCAGTATGGTTAATGTAACTATCCAGTCTGGCTGTAGAACAGTAAAATCATTTGGATATTATGGCATTTTTTGCTCATCCTTGGATCATTATGACAACCAAAATCCCAGATAATATTGAATTTTATATCACAGTATCAATATACATCTTACATTAATATATTTCCCATATCTGTTTCAAAATATCTTGTAATTCAATATGCTCACATAGTGCTGTACTTTGTGTTCAAGAGCGGAGCCCAAAAAGAAGAAGAAAGTGGACCCAAGAAGGGAGCAGATGGTCAAAGACAGGATGAAAAAAAGGCTGAGGAAGATGGAGAAGGTTCCACCTGAGCTCATACCGATAGAGGACTTCATCTCTCCAACCACGTGCTTGGATGAAACAAGGTACTGCTCATTTCACTGTTTTCCACACTTTAGTTTGAAAGTTATCAGCTTACTTCTTGTGTTGCATTGTTAACCTACCTGCAGCGCGATATACATTAAAGGACGGGGCTGGCATTACTCAAAATCTTTCTTGTTCTTTAGCAAATCAAGAAATAGATAAATATCTTGAGGGTATCTTCCTAGGTTTCTCTTGCTCTCTCTGATATTGCTAATTGCTAGCTAAGGTTACTTTGGCAATTTAGCAACAACAGCTAAACACCCTGATAACTATGTGGTTCAGATTCGACACTCTTCGCTCTTTATCAAGAACAATGCGGAGCCAAAATCACTTCATCTGAACTGTTCTTCAGTCAAGTTTTAAAATTGTATTGATCACTTTTAGGATAGGGGTTTAGGGATGGATTTCACATAAACTAGACCACAACTCTTGTTGAACAAAATTGCAGCAAGGTCCCTATTGGCTGTTTCAAACAGTACATTAAAAAATCTTTTAGCATTAAGACTTCCAGACAACATCAGAAGACATCAATTTTGTACTTTCCTTGCTATTGTGGTGCTCGTTGACTTCAGAAGTGCTATAAATTGGTGCTTTTTTTTAATTCTCTTACAAAGGAGCCGCTCTGTACCAAGGCTGTCATTTGAAGAAAGTGAGGGTCGAGCCCTGCTGCTGAAGGAGTGGTGTCGATACAAACAGGTCACCACTTACCTATCACACCTCCATTACTTAAGCTTTTATAGAAAATGCTACTTCTGACCTTTTGCTCTTCATCATGCATACATGGTAGGCTATCTGATGTGCTCATATGTCTTTGTTCTTGCAGGAGCAGCACATGGCTGAAATGCAGGCTGTTGAACTTGCTCTAAAAGCACAGAGTGAAGCACTGAAGGAGCTACAGTTAGAGTCTAAGGAGCTGTACAAGGCAGCATTGAAGCCAGACCCCCTCCTATTTCCCCTCTGTCATGAAGGTCCTACCTACACACCACCAAAGACCGCGTATGAAGCTCCTGATGGGAAATACAACGACATAACTAAAGTTTACACACAGTGATGGACCGGTGGAATGGCTGTAGGTGTAGCCTGTCTGTATTTTCATTTATTTAGGGTTTGTCGTTGCTTGTAGACCAAGGTGCAGCTTTTGAACAGCCAGCACGTGCAGCTGTGAACTATATTTGACGTTTTTTCTTTGATTTGTACGGTCACTTGTACAACACTCATGGAAATTATGTATTTAATTTTTTTCCCACCATTCACATCTCTGTATAAAATGGAAAATATAAATAAATGTTTTAATCAAAGTTTTTCTGAATAATTTTTAAAAGGAGCTATTTAAGGTTTAAGACAATCAATTACATGAAGCAGAAAACTGCTAATGTACAACTATGTATGGGTTGAAACTGTAAAGCTGTAAATCTTAAATTTTAATTCCATATATTTTAAGGCCTGTTGAACATATTTTCAGACTGCAATGCCACAAGTTGTAACTGGTTATCAGCAACATGACTTCCATTTACAGTACTACACCAGTACACTTATTTTGATATAAATCAGGGAGGGAGGGAACAAAACTAAAGAGAATAAGGTAGTGACTAAACCAAAGGCAAGGTTTATTAAAAGTAATAAGTTACATACTCATTAACAAAACATTTTCATTAACAAACATTTTTTGTTTGGCCTAAGAAATATAACATTAGCCATAAATATTAAATCACAAGCAGTCTGCCTGTATCTATGTTCCAAAGAATAATATCTCGTAAAATGCAGGTTGGGACATCAATACCTTAAGGGTCTTAATTTTTAGCTGGAAACCCTGTCATATCAAACAACGCAAAGGAGATCAATCATTACGTGAATTAAATTAATTTATTGCATATTTGACACAATATTGCCCTTGCACTAAAAGCAGAAAAAATGCCAATTAATATTAACACACATGTACAATGAGCGCGTGCAGTCAGCCTTCGTGATTCAGGTTACACAAGGGTGGAGAATTAATCCACTATGATCTGCAAAAAACAACACTGCCTTTGCAGAGGTCATATTGTAATTTACTGGTTGAATAGACACGGTAATTCTCATCTTTGACCACTAGATGCTGTCACCACTCTCTCTTGCATCTGTTTTCATACAGCCACTTCGCTGAATACAACATGACATGGCAATGAGTGATGACCAGTCTCTCCAGCATGTGGCTCTGAACTATTTCCATTTCCAAGTCCATTCAGTGACAAGAATCTCAGATCTTCATTTCACTTTGCTTTGGCTGCCAGGGAACAGAAACAGCAGGTTAACAGAGCCAGTTCACGAGTCCTGGGGCTTTTCCTGGTTCAGGGGCATGTGCCAGTCTCTGGGAGGGTCTTGCCTCAGTTCCCACACTGGGGTGAACTTTTTCTGCTCTGCCACTCGGTTCCTCTCACTCTTCTGCAAGGCTTCCTGCAATGCAGATAGATTACGTATAAAACAGCTGATTTAATTTTCAACACATCTTTTGTTTGTGTTCTTTGGGACATTCAAACATCCTGGATAGTATCAGAAAAACAAGTTTAGGTCTTTAAACAAAGTGACATCCTGCAGCTGTACCTTGGCCTCGGCTCCTCTGTGTTTCTCCCACTCTATGCAGTTAAAGTAGTCTTCTTTCCACTGATGGCAGGATGGGGAGGTGCCGTAAGTGTAATAATGGTGAAAACGATTCCAAAAGCTTTTGCAATGTCTGAATTCACTCCAATAGTCATCACAGACCCGGGGTGACTGTGTGAACACACACAGGCAGGAATCATCACCAAGCCAACATATGCAATTATACCCCCCCACTTCACTGGTTACACCTCACATGCTGCAAAGGCCACAGGATGACAGCAATGTAAGAGCATATAACAGGATCGATCTGTGGGGGCGCAGTTGCCTATGGTTTGTATTTCAGTAAGGTTGAAATTTCATCCTCATCTTGATCGACTAAGAACTGATCAAATGTTACCATTAAGTTCACTGAAATTGTAAACAGACTTTGGAAAAGGGCCATGCTGAAACAAAAACTCCAGATCATGAAGATGATCTGCACTAATCTGTTGTTGTGGGGGGAAAAACGGCATCATACCAATGATCTGAAGTTTAAAAGTGTTGGGAAATATTTCACAATTTATAGCATTTATTTCATAGTGTATTGCAGATATATCAGACTGAATTAATCGCCCACTAACAAGTCGCCTTCAAAAACATTTGGCAGTAAAATAGTGTTTACTTCCTTTAAATAAAGACAAAGAAAGCGAATACTGGTCTGACAGCACCTTGCTGCGGTTTGCATGAACCGGTTACAGCATCTATTTTTACATGTAGTTTATCCATTTGACTAAACCAGCGAGACAGATTTCAAAGCAAATCATAAACCATGAGAGCCACAGAAATATCTTGAGGGTTTCCTGGCGGCTGCTCGTGCTGTTTGACATTGCTAATTGCTAGCGAAGGTTACTTCGGCAATTTAGCAATAATCGTTAAAACACCCTGCTAACTAGTTGGTTCAGATTTTGACACTCTTCACTCTTTATCAATAACAACGCGGAGGAAAGTAAATCAGGACATTTGGCCAATAATATAATTCACACTATAAATTGTTTTTGATAAATTACCCTCCACGACGTTTCTCCAGATCGAGCCATTGCTAGCTGCTGTTAGCTTGAACCAAACAGAAATACTTCCGGTGTTTCATTTCACAATAAAAGCACTACACACGCACTTTCACCGCACTTACTTTGGAAGGACTCACTTGAGGCTATAAAGCACTTGTGAACAGCAAACATCAAAATGAAACAAGGATATGAGTGTGTTAAAGCTACTCTGCATTAGATTTAAGTCTGTAAAGTACTGATTAGCCTACAGACTCATTATTTGTAATCTTATCCATAGCATTACACTTGGTCTCATTAGAACTGAACAACCAACCACAAATCATCCATTTAGTCCCAAGTAAACGTGTCATAGCTACAGAAACATCGGTTATATTCTAGTCTCATTTGGTAGCTCATGTACATCCTTAACACATTACAGAAATAATTACTAGCTAAAATTAATTTCAAAAGTGATTTATTTGTCTATAAATAAAACAGGAAAAAAAAAAATACTTGCAAATGATTCCTATAACTGGGGAGAAAAAAGCCTCAAACATAAAATGTAATTCTTTATCATTGAAAACAAATTTATAGTTATTATTGCTCCCATTTCACAAGGATGGGACTCTGCAGAATAGTATTTTTTAATTGAATTGTAAAAATGCAGCAACTAATGACAAAAGACGGAAAAATGCTCTAAATCAAAAGTAATTTAAATCTGATATTACAACAATACTTCACAAGTTATTCTTTATATTTGTGGTGTGGTGATACAATTTATTATGCCTGGCTCAAATCACTCACCCTGGGCTTGTGGCTTCTGTTGAGCAAAATATTACTGTCAGAGTTTTAATTATATATAATCCCTCAACAGTAAAACTCCCATTTCAAAAAGACAAAACCCCAATGCATCTGAAGTCCAGTTGTTTTTTTTTTTTAAACTTTGCTGTTGAAAGTGACAATAGATATGGGGAGTCTGTGCACATTAGCCAGTCTTTCCACTTGATAGCCTTCAAGGCTTTCTGCCCTTCTTGCGTAGTGACTGTCCTTCTCCAGAGAAGGCGATGAATCTGTTCAAGGCATCATCCTAACAGGATTAAAACAGATTTAAAAGTAGTTCAAATTGGAATATTACAGCATGAGAAAAATACAAATTGTGAAAAAGGTTGAACTGGAAAAGAGTGAGAAACTAAATAAAGCCTAGTTAAATATTTACAAATGTATGATAAAATCCATCACATTTCTTACATCGTCTACAAATTTCCTGGGTTGAGGCCTCGAGTTCCTGATGAAGGTGATCTTGCCAACTTTGAATTCATAGTTAGGAATGCCTCTGTGTGATGAAAGATTAGAGTTTAAGATTAGGAATTTTCACTCGTAGAATGGTTCAATGTTCAATGATGTGTGGTAAAATAAAGATTGAACAGGTTCCACTAAAGGTCTCCACACAGTGTGGACATCCAACCATCTCATGAAGATAAAGATAAAATTTTTACACATCTTAGCTGTCAGGCACCGCAAGCCGAGGTGAGTCTCTAGTTACATCTTGAAATTGGTTGAATGGCTAAAGTATGAATTACTTCTACTTAAAAAGCAAAAGTGACCATGTCATGTGACATCAAAACAAGATGACATGGAGATACAAGTGGGCAACACGCAGGGGAGAGTTTAATGCTTGGAGAATTCCAAAGAATTAGAAGATTGTGGACACAGTCTTGGTTTGGCATCAACAGACATAAGTTTGGCAATTCCCCAACAGGCATTAGACACAGTATTTCTAGCTGTTTTGCAAGGACCTCACAAATACAGCCTTTTATCATTTCCTGCCATGCTTTACTGTACCATAGTGGTCAATCACAGGGCATCATAGCAATAGTTTGTACACATCTGTAGCACCAGCAAAGAAGCGAGAACATGATACAGAATTTCTCACACTGCCAGTTAGTCTGCAACAATATGCATCAGCTGCCATTCTCCTGTGTCTCGCCACATCACACTGCAAGTCCACATTCAGCTCACTCATCTTTTCACCTTTTGATGTCACTTGGACCAAGAGGGGCAGGGCTGGGCTCGATCCCTTTCGTTTTACCATCCAAACGATTGCCAGAGCCGGTGAAAGCCTAAGGATCAGAAACAGGTTAGAGGTTACGTTAGCTAAAACTATCAAGGTTATCAGAAGTCATGAAGACATTTCCTTGTCTCTAGCCCACAGCAACATTTACTCACTCTGAATCCCGTGTCCATGTCAGCGTAACTGCTAGGATCTGCTTCTTCCTCCTGTGAAGAAATTTGTTTCATTAAAGTGTTCAGAGCACAAAATGTACATGTACCTGTAGGGTTTGGTCCTTACTGTTGGTTCTTCCTGGTGCTGAGGTCGTCGTTCAGGCTCTTTGTAACCCAAAGGGGCATCAAAGTCCACCTGAGAACCAGAGTCCCAACACATTAAAAGCGGAGAACACAGTAGAATAATTCACTGGTGTCTGTGGTAATGTTGAGGGTCTTACGTTCATGTCGCACTCGATGATGGATACTGCTTTATCTGGCTTTGTCTCCATTACTCGCAGCTCATATATCTGAAACAAACACACACAATCCATTAGTGGTAGTATCCAGTAAAAAGAAATAGACAAAAATATGATCACGAATTAGTACAACATGAATTTGAATACATTGATTTACCTTTTCATTGTAGTTGATAGCTATGACATCACCAGTTGTCAAGCAGGCAAAGTTTCTCAATGCGTTCTCCAGCCTGTAATAAAGTGACAACTTAGTTATTCACTAGTTAAACACAAAATGTTTAAAAAGGTAAATTAACAGATCCTAACTTATATTTCTTACACTGCCTTGGGGTTTGTGATGTCCAGGAAGTCGGGGCTCTGCGGCTGGAACTTTGAGTAAGTGGCCACCATAAGGTTAACACTTTCCACTTGGACCAGACCACCTTCCTCCAGCAGGAGATTCTGCATCATCTGCAGTAAACAAAATAAAGCAAATATAAGTACTGCCTTGACTGATATTTACAAAGTTGTTTTTAAAGCCTTTAACCCCTTACTATTCCTGCAAAATCTGCCTAAAACAACTATCCAAGGCCATTTTGATACCAAGCTATCGATAATGTTTGCATGTAACCCGGAGTTATGACAGAAAGCGTGTGAAAGATTAAGCACATCTGCCAGCTACTCAGCCATGATGCCGCAGCAGTCCGTGGGGACATATGGATGTAATAACATGTTTTGAACTAAATATTTTTACTGGATTTTATCGTCTGGACCTTGAACAAGGACCGTTAAGACCATTTTTGCCGTGTTGTTATTGATCTGTGGATTACTGTGAGGCTTCATAGGTGAGTTGCATCAACTATGTAACTGTTTGTTTGGTGGTGAACTGACATTAACCTTGATTGTATCGGGGGCCGTTGGAATTTTTTAATCAGCAGAGAACATTTCAGACACAATAAGAAACATGAATTTAATCTCTCTTCTCTGTGACTCAAAATCCAACATCCATAATTTTTAAAATGTCTATAAACCCAGTTAATTCTATTCTAAGTCTTTTTTAGTAACTATAATTTACTTATATAGAGTTTTGAACTAGTACTTTGACTTCTGTTTGAATAAAATATCAATGGAATATAATTATCCTTCTTCTACTTAAAAAGAATACTTTATCCACCACTGGTGACAGCAGACAGTGTGATCTCTGTGACACAGACATTGAACTTGTCACTGGTTCTTACCCAGTGTGGTAGGTAGCAGATTCCCTCATCTGCCACAAACTCCAGAACACCACAGTGTGTCATTCTGTCTGAGTTCTTGTTGGTCAGCTTGAACAGCATTGGATATGTGATATTAAGCCTGCCTGTATGAGGAAAAGGAGGAGAAAGGTTATAATCACGGAAGGTTCATTCAGGACTTTGACCATGAAGAGGTGCTTGAATGAACTTTGACTTACTGAGCTGGTCGAGGGCTGAAGGGGGCATTATTACTGAAACGGGAAAAAAGTGAAATTGTTGAGACATTAACAACCAACATGGTCATGTTAACACCTTCCCTGCCAGTTAAAACAGTTCTTTAACATATAAAAAGGTGCAGGTATGAGTGTATTTTAACAATGTGCGACTTTTCACTTTATTATGAATGAAGTAGATCCACTTAGAGACAATGAGAACTTGATCCCTCCAATTAGACGCCTGTAGCAGACAACATACGTATCAAACATCGAACACTAAAATGAGGGAGATTCTGTGGGAGGTTTATTATTTATAGACTTAATTGGTAGGCCTTTTCCAGTGCATCTGTCTTTCTTAAAGCACTAGCTAATTAGAATATGTGAGTTTTCCATCTTGGTCCTTAAAAAAAAAAAAACAGGGTCTTTTATGTAATTTTTTTAAACAGTCACAATGTAAGGGAAATATCACCCTACGTCAGAAAATCCAAACCACCATTATACTGTAGAATTACAGAGAAACCGCTATGAAACATAATGTATCTTTCAACACTGCAGCTTATTTTATAAAAATGCATATACAAATGGGAAAGAGCTTGAACTGACAAACATTTGTCAAACCTAGATCTACAGACATGTTCATAAGGCGTCATAGGCGGCATAACAAAAGGTTAGCTGCACTAGACACTGAGACAAAGCTGAACATGAGTCGACATTAAAAACAGTGAACATCACTAGTAAGCAGGGATGATTCACTGATAAGGTGGCTCATGTGTCCACTGACTTCATTATCAATCTTTTATTTCCTTGCAGACCTTTGAAAGAAACGGTAAATTCTTCCAAGTGCAAAAGCAGCTTTCCAGGTGGGTATAGGTTAGTATATCCAATGAAATAAAGACCCAAAAACACAGCAGTTCCCTGTGTTTACAGTAGAATTCTCAAGGTTTTACCAAAGACTCAAAAAACAGTTGTTGTCACACAAACAAGTGTGTGAAAGTACACGTGCAACTACTATGACAATAACAACGCTCACTTTTGCCTCCTTTCTCCACGTCGGAACGGTCATTGGGACCTGCCAGCATGGACACCGAGTAGCAACGGTATTGAGTGGAGAACCGGTTCTGAAACCCCCGGGACATCGGGTGGTCGAATACGTGGAAGGAAAACTGTGGAGCAACCAAATTCTTATTAAGAAAACACATATAGTACGGATATTTGTACGCGAGTTAGGAACATTCACGTAGGACTTCAATTCCATCATGACAGGGCAGCTTCCTTCTGTTGTTGTTAGCCGCTCGCTAACGTTATAATAAACTGCTTCTAGTACGATTTGTCTTAATATAAATGTATCGTCAACGTTAAGACAAAATAAGAGTGTTACTCACCATGTCGACAGTTTAAGTTTTTGGTCGTCAAACGACTCAAATCGAAATTTCTGCTTGTTTTCTTATTTGAAAATGTTCATGAGCTGTAGCTTTCCACTGTTGTCATCCGCTTCTTCCGGAAGTGTGAGCGCTGACAGTAGGAAATGACGACACGGCAGACGTTAGCCAATCACAGCAGCCCATTGAAATAATGACGTTCTGTTTTCCCCGCAAATTCATGGACAGTGATGGCATAACCGAATCATGTTAGGGACTCGGTTCTTCAGTTCCAGTTCAGTAATATGTACTACTCTTTTTTATGTTCTGACTTTATTCTCAGATAATGCACCAATAAGCTGGATGCCAACCGCCATAAAACTGGAAGACGTTATTCTCAGAATTATGAATTTAAGGTCAGAATTTAAAAAAAGGTCAGAACTGAAAAAAAAAATTTCACATGTGGCCCTAATCCTCTTCTGTAATGACTTAATCCCTTAACTGAGTCTGTTTTTACATTCATATTCTCTCTCAATATATTCCTATAAATATATTCCACTAGTTTCTATTAATATAACTTCTTATTTTAGTTATTACTTCCATTTATTTAATCCCCCCTAATAAAATAATTATATAGGTTGAGTCTTTACAGAAATTGTACACAACACATTTTTAATGGTGGTGTGGCTCTGAGGGTTGTCTGAGCACACTTTTAATAAGTCTTATGAAGACCAAATCAGACATACATAACTGACAGAGGCACACTGACAACAAGTCAAAAGTCATTATAGAGCTCTAGTTGAAATATTTTCTGGCTGAAAGAAAAACTGTACAAGTCATAGATACAGTATATAAAATACAAAATTGAGAAAAAGCTGTATTGTAGTTGCACTTTGAGAGAATTTGTTTTTTAAAATTAGCAGGTGTGAAGAAGCCCTCTGATGGTGAAGAAGGGAGTTCTACAGTTATGTAGGTCAACATAGGTCTCTGGTCTGTGGAGTATCAATTTCTGCCTTCTTTTCAGATGTAAACCTTCAAATCGGAGGCCAACCTTTGGCTACTTCTTGATGCATGGCTTCAGGTAACCACTGGCAGTATGCCGACAACAGAACTGTAGGATGAGAAAAAAAAACCCGACAAGATTAAATGACAAGATCGCTATTGATATGAGACTCGGGCAACGTCATGCCAAGCACATTAAATCCTCACATTTCTCTTCAGTTTTCCAGACAGAGAAAAGGGCATCTTTGCAGTCAACCCTCTTTGACACCAGCACTCCCAGCAAAGCCTCCGTCCTGGGCTGCAGCCTAAAGCAGCAAATAACAGTAAGAGAAAAGTTCTTCCTTGAAACATGTTAATTTGCTGATTGACATAAAGGAGAAAAGTCTTAATAAGAGCAGAGCAGTGTGTGTGTGTGTGTGTGTGTGTGTGTATATAAGAGAGAGAGTACCAACTTACTTTGCCCATGTTTTCAGCATGATGGAGGGGTTTGAGAGAAGGTGGCCACTGTGTTTCTTTAGTTTAGGACAAACCTGCAAACCAGACAAAGCGAACATGACTATTCAAGACATGAGTGTTCCTGTCAGGTGCAGGCATACTATATACAGTTTCTGTAGAGTCCCTGCCAGGTTTGAGTTTCAGGTTCAGATTCGAGCTGTTCTTTTTCCTACTTCTATTCAACTTTAGTGCATATTTTGTGGTCTGGCACACAAAAAACAATGCAGATTGAACAACATGTCAGTATATAAAGTTTATTCAGGCAGAAACTTAATATATTCATTTTTGATATATTTAAGAATTTAAACTTAATTCAAACTTTTTTTGAATAACTTTTTTGATTAATTTGATTTGTAATGTAGGTAAACAAGTAATGTCCGTATGTGATGTTTGGTCTGATGTCAGTTTATTGGATTTGGTGTAGTGGTGATAGTGTAACTTTTATTTACTGCATGGAGTGTCCACGTAAATATTAGTTAATTATACTTTAGTATAATATAAGAGTTTTAAAGTTTAGGCTGCTGGGGATCCAAATAAACAATAAAAGGGAGGAGACTTAAGCGTTATAAGGGATACCAATACTTAGGAATACCAGGTTTATTTTGGCCTTGTGCAGTGGTCAGGACTGTTAAGGGCGTAATGATCAGGTTCAAGCTTTCATACCCAACTGAAACAGACATGGGGAACATTCAGGTTTTGCTGCAGTACCTGTCCCTCAAGCAGAAACTTGGCAAACAGCTTGTAACGCTCCAGGCCTTCTGGATATTCCATCTCCACTGCTGGCAGCTGCCAACCTACACGGACTGCAAGAGAGACACAGCAATTACACATGTAGCCAGAGACACCTTTCAGTACAAACACAGTCATGATGCACAGCTGTAGAAAACTTACAGAAGGTACTTGAACGGTGACATTTGATGGTGCCGGCAGATGAACAGAACCACGGTGACGGCGAATCCAGAGGGGAGCCGAAGTGACAATACTGAGGCAGAAACTGGGGGACCCACTCTGCTTCTACTGCTGACACACCTGACACAGACAGAACGGGAAACATTTCACCAGGTGAAACCTTCGGCCTGTTTCAATAACAGTAGCAGCAATAAAATTCAAGGCAAACTGTTGTCCTGAAATTTGGTAGTATAATAATATGATGATTCTCAGGCTAGTTCTGGAGTTATAAGGGGCATGCGGATTACTATGCGGATTTATGGATGTTTATTTGCAACAGACATTGTTATCCTCTGGAAGTGTAATTCACTGTCTGATGAAACGGAGTAATTGTCCAAAATATCCAAAAATCATGTTTTCTTTTCAATATGAATATGGTAAACAGAGATAACTAGAAAACATTAAGTTGTCCATGTGATTGGCTTTAACAACATACGGTGTGGCACATCATATGAACTTGCAGGTATTTTTCCAGTCAATGTGTGGGTGAGCAAGGCCTTATAAAAAGGAAGCCATACTGAATGCCAGCCATGCTTGAATCTGTGCCACACCTTAGCTGTTCCATTGAACCTTAACTTGCCACTGCACATCTAAAAACCATGAAAACAATAAACCATCCGTTGTTATTTCACAGCTCTCTAAATCAACACTAAGAGGGCTTTGTGACTACCACATCTGGCTCATTTACCTCTCATGTACATCTTGGTGGTCTCCATGATCTCCTGATAGACGACAAACTCCGGCAGCGTTTTAAACAGTGTAGAAGTGGGATGAATGAACACCGGCTCGTCCATCAGGGGTGTCTATGGACAACAACAAAAAACAGATAGGTGGGAAGGTGAAGGAGAGTAGGCTCTCCTAAAACACAATTATAGTCCTCAGAGCAACTTGCCTTGTATCCATTCTTCCATTTTGGGTCCAGTATATCTTCTGCCTGCACACGCCTTGCAAGATGGTCTCCCAGTCCGGCCAGAACAATCTGTCGCAAGCAAACCACCTGGTGCTCTGTCGGTGGAGTCATCTTGGGATTCATAAAGACTCCCACCTCTGGGCACACTGCGTTCACTGGGATGAGAGAACACAAATCGTTTCTGAAGCATATTATGTGTTAGGTTTTCTTTGAGTGAGAGTGTATGTGTGTGTCTACCTGCGTTGGTAAGTTGTCCTCGGAGCCTCCTGATCTCCACCATGGCTTTATACCTCAGGCCATTCTCCTCACAAAACTTAGGAGTACTACCAGCAAATTCACAAGCACCAACAGCACCTGTAGTCAGAAATATAGTATAATAATAATATATTATAATCAATGTTCTTCATATAAAGAATTCTGTACAATAAAAACAGTTTTTCTGCATTTTTCTCTCTTTCACTAAAATTCCACTCTTTACACTACCTGTAAAGTGTCAACATTATTTGCTAATGCATTTTGCAGTCAGCAGTGAATGTAAACGTTTGTCAAAAAAATGTGATTGTAGACTTTTAGGGCACCATGGTCAAAATCAAGTGTCTCCTGATGTTAAGTCTCACCCTGAAATCCTTCTTCATGCTGAAACCTAGAAGAAAATTATATACTTGAAGCCTTGACATTGGACCTTTAAAGGTCAACCTAACAGACTCTGCTACAGTCTATAGCTGTCCAGAATCAAAACCTGAACAAAAAGCAAGCTTACCCAGCATGACCATAAGGTCCCCCAGCTGGAGTGACGCTCCTTGCCCAGCCCACAGCCGCCTCATTTGGGTCAGCCGAGCTCGACGCTGGGTGAGCTTGGAGCTCTCATCTTCACTACCTGCAGGTCTGAGAAAACAAAAATGTGTATAAAAACATAAAAACACAACAAATTATGAGAAGACCACTGAGCTTTAAAGGCATTGCATGTCTCAATGTTACAAGTCATTTTAATCTCATATTTGTATCAGTTAATTTATGGCAATTTTGAGGCATCAATTTCTACAAGCAAGGCCTTGGAAGCAGATATCATTAGAGCAAATATGTGTCCTCACCTGTCAAGGTCTTCGAAGAGCTCCCGGACTGTCATGGCTGCTACCACAGCAATGACGTACGGCAGGCAATCCTGCTGCTTACCGAGAGCTAACATTTTAGAATAACGCGGTGCCACAGGAAATGAAGCCATTGCTCTGCCCAAGGGGGTGATGGGACAGCTCAGCCTCACTCGCTCCATCTCTTTCACACTAATAAGAAAATATTAAATAATCAGATTACAGTAATATCACGTGTCTAATCACACTTGGTAAACTAAGACATAGTCAAAATCTTAAATATACATACAAAAGGCTTTGTTATAGTGTCAAATGTCCACATAAAGGGGAAAGAATTTGTGAGTTCTACAAGTTTCTGCTATTGATTAACTGAATATTATCGCAAATAAATTCATGTTAAAATAAACCCATGTTAAATTGACATGACTTTCATTTTTAAAGGCTTCCCTGTACGAACCAGTGTAAGCAGAAACTAATATCCCTCAACACTTACCAAACTATGTAAAAACAGGGAAACACATCCAACAGTTATTTACCTTCCGGTTTGAGGTGGCTCTTGCAGAGCTCCCAACGAGACTAATAACTGCTCTGCTGCAACAAGAGCCTCGGTAGAGGGAGACGTGGGAAAGGGGAAATTAACCACCTGCAGAAAACGTGAAGAAAATACAAAGCCGTTTTTATGAGAACACCATTTTTATTACCTTATACAGTAATAAAAGACGTCTGTTGGTAAGTTTGAGTCATTCACTTTCTACTGACCTTATCTATGTTAAGGTCCTTCATCTGTAAAACCAGGTCTTCCACAGGCCTGCGAGTGATCTCCGCCTCCGAGAACAAACTGAAGTCTCCAAATACTGCAGACGAGTACAACCTGCAGAAACGTCACAGAAACAGAGAGACAAACATTTGTGAATATCCTCAAGTAAAGAAAACAACCATGTAATTACATTGTCGCAGTTTCAGAGTCCTGACCTATAGCAGTGCCCCGGCTCTGTTCGTCCCGCTCTACCTGCCCTCTGATTGGCTGAGGCCTGTGAGGTCCATGTGACCTTGAAGGACGACACTCCGGTCACTCGGTCATAGAAACGCTTCTTAACTCGACCACAGTCGACCACATACTTGATGCCAGGGATGGTCAGAGACGTCTCTGCCACGTTGGTGGCTACCACACACAGACGAGTACCAGGTGGAGGAGGCCTGAACACCTACAGACAAGACAGACGCACACATACAAGATTTAACATAGGAAAAGGTAACCTACTGCATTGTACTGCATCATATGACTATTGGACAACAAGATCTGAAAAGAGCTAAAAGTATGTCTAAATAGAATAGAAAGCCTTTATTTTCATTACAATGAGATTTAAATAGCAGCTCCTTAAAGTGTTCACATAGTTAAACAATACAAAAACCTATATAAAAACACAAAAAAATAAATAAATATATATATGTATAAACCCTACAATCTGCACATAATAGACCACTGGTCTTGTTAATAAATCAGATTTACACAATAGATAACATAAACATACCTAGTAGTTAGTAACAACTAGTAGCTGGCATTGATGGTTACATGACAAAATCACAATAAAATCAAAATGTCACACCAAGTCTACATAAAGTTATCAGTCCAGTGAATGTCCATAATGGCTGCAGCTACGGTTGCTAGGAAATTTGTCCAAATGTTTAACTCTGCAAAATATGCAAACCTGTACAGAAACCTGTGCATCTTTACAATGTGAATCTTTAAAAGTATTTTTTTCATTGCAAAAACAACCCTACATCTTCTCATGGATCACCATGTTTTAATCAGTTTTGTGCGAACATATTGATATTAATCTCACCTTGGCCTGCTGCTCTGGAGCCAACAGAGAGTACAGAGGGAGGACATAGAGAGGAATGGAAGGGTCAGCCTTCTCCTCTACAGAGACAAAGCACAAGCAGAATTAGTGAGAGTACTCATCTGAAATACATGCAACTGGATGTGGAGAATTATTCATTTGGAGTAGCTTGCCTGCGTTGGCGGGATCGTCTCCGATCTCCAGGTCAGAGCCTTCATCCTCCTCATCTCCAATGTCCGCTTCTCTGTCCTCGTCCCCTTCATCCACTGGGAGGGCAGAGTAGTTATCCAGATCTATGCGAGGCAGAGACTGGATACACCGAAAGCTCTCTTACAATATGTACACAAGAAATATCACATCCCAAAAATGCACACATAAGTTGTGTTATGGTTATAGAGGTTTTTAGGGGTATTTTACTAAAAGCAAGACTTACGACAGTCTTCTTTTGTTTGACCTTCTTAAACTTCCGTATTGCATCTGAGGTGTCTGTTTCCTCGTCTCCACCTGAACACAAAAACATGTAAATGTGCAAAAACATGCTCTCTACTCAAAGATATGTCAGAGCGTGAGGGGGCAAACAGGCGTGTGTTACACTCACCAGTGGTTGTGTGACCCCTCCTGAAGGGGAAAGCTTTTCTCAGTCTTCTGCACAGACCATGAACCTCTGCCTGACCGGTCACAAACACCAGGATACCACCTGAAGGACACAGACATGGCACCAGGGTGGTGGTGAGTGTGTGTGAAGGTTAAACTCCAGCAAATGCAGGTTCTTGCTTACTGCAAATCACTGTGTAGTTTTTATAAATAATTTGTACAGATAACAAAATGCAATTATTCATGCATTCCACCACGATATCTTAGTAGATTCTCCTTTCTTTCTTTAATCTGACTGATTTCAAAATATTTTACTGTTTGCCCTGCATCCCCTAAAATAAATTAAGAGTCCAAGTGTGATATTATGTCTTTATTATTGTATTGATCTGTTAATTAAATTATGGTGATAATTCTGTCTGTTATTAATGAGAATTATTTATTCAGATGTTAAACTTCTGTATGTATGTTAAGACTTTATTAGCTAGATAACTCATGCTCCTAGATGAGGAAACATTTGAATCAATTTGTTAAGGATGCCAGCTAAACTCAGAATAAAACAAAACAGTATTTTGATCATATAACATATAAGAATGGAGAAACAGACCAATTGATGATGATCTTTTTCACCCCTAGATACTTACATTTAGTTTTGTAGTAAACACATCTTAATACTAAGTACAAAATCTGAGAAATGTGTCGTGTGCATGTGCACCTGGAGGCAGCATCCGGTGGATCTTGCAAATTTTGTGGAAGACCTCTCCGGTGTAATCATCCAGCGGGGTGCGTTTGTTGAAATGTATAGTGACCGGGAACTGGCGGGCGTCCACCTTGATGACGGGCGGGGGCGTCCGAAACAGCTTGGTGTTGTCTGTGAAGTCCTCCACTCGTAGAGTAGCTGACATGACCAGCAACTTCATGGTCATACCTTTCTGCAGGGGTGTGAAGAGTGGGAGCAGGGTGATGAAATGCGGGAGGGATAAAACAGTTAACAATGTCGTGCATGCTGTCATTGCTGTAATTCAGATAGAAGATCTGCGAAACACAGCAGAGCCTCTTACCTTGTTTCTGAGCGGGACAATACGAGACAACAGTCCGATGAGGATGTCTGTGTACACACTCCTCTCATGGGCCTCGTCTATGATTATCACACTGTATCTCTGGAGCAGGAAATCCTATGAGACAAGACAGAGACACAAACAATTGCAGAAACATCAACGTAACCAACCGAGTCAGTATTGATGTAAAAGAAAAATGTTTCCAGTTAGTTTTCCACTTTATTAATCATATTAAATTGAAAAAACTTCTACCTGATGACTGCTCATTAAAATAGAGATTTTTAAATTTAGTTACAGTTCAGATTGAAAATACTGCGTCCCGCCATCCACATGTGAGGATCTTTGATCTCTCACGTCATCCTTCAAAAGATTAAAGCAAACTCGGTGTAAACTATAAATATGGTATCTCACTATGATTGAGAGCATTTGTATGAACCGTTAAATGTTTTTTTCTTCTAACAGTTACAGTTCCTAAAAACAATAAGTTAGTTTTGTTTAAGACCACTGTGCGAACTGAAAACGTGGATGAAAATGTACTGTATTTTACTGTAATAGAAGGCAATGTAGGTTTCTGAAAATCACAGTTGAAAAAGCTGAATTCTCTAAAATACACAGACTAAACATTCAACACTCCGTCGGTCTGTCTCTCTGACTCTTTGCCGTCTGTCTCTATGAAGGAAAGCAGGAGTCACCTGGATGTTTCTCCACCGCCTAGTGTCAGAAATATCAGTAGGCCAAAGTCTGTCATATTTACTGTATTTTATTAAAGATGATACCTTCTGAATTTCCTTCAGCAGAACACCATCTGTCATGAATTTGATCTTGGTATCACTGGTCACGTTCCCTTCATATCGAATCTGGTACGACACCACCCTAAATGCAGACGCACAAACATGTACCATTAAATTCACAAAATATTTTTATCCACAAATTTCTATTCCCTAAATCGTCACTAAGTGGTTTCAAAAACAAAATTTTCTGTATACTTTGTAAGTCTCTGGATTATATATATTTTGAATATCCAAAAAGACCTAATTTTAGTTACCGTGTGGACAGGTTCATCTCTTTGGCCACTCTGTGGGACATGCTGACAGCCGCTACTCTTCTTGGCTCTGTGATACCTATTATTCCACTGCCACTGCAGGAAAAGCCAGAGCAAAGAAGGTGACAATCACACGATATCCCTATTTTCTAGGTAAATATCCAGTGAAATATTCAAGGACAGGACGATAAACAGGGTAACCTACCTGGCATAGCCAGCTTCATACAGAAACTGAGGCACTTGAGTGGTCTTTCCACTTCCTGTCTCTCCACAGATAACGACAAAGGAATTTTCCCTCACTGCCTCCATGATGACCTGCTCCTCTGCCAGCACAGGCAGCTTCAGACGAGACTCCTAAAGCAGCACATTGAAATACACTTAAAAGGAAGCTCACAAAAAGGAAGCTCACTTTAGTTTTAAGACGTACTCAGTCCACTACCTACTCTCTGACACACATACAGTGAGCACACACACCTGTATTTCTGGTAATCTGTCAACAGGAACGAAGACAGCCGGTTGAGATGGGGTCTTGTTTTGGACTTTATCCTGATCTGAAGTCTTCTTCACATTCTGTCCATCTTGTTCTGTTTTGTGTTGCTCTTCCTTCACTTCCTGTTTATTCTCTGTCTCCTGACAGGAAGAGGTGGATTCCTTAGATTCACTCATCTCTGTGGTGTCATTCACTTCTTCATCCTCATCATCAGAGGAGGTGTCCAGATCACTACTTTCTTCTGCCTTTTGTTCCTCTTCTTCTTCGTCATTTTTCCATTTCCTCTTTCTGTTAGCTCCACTGACGCTGTTGATCTTTGGCCCCGAGTCTCCATCGTTTGTTTTGTCCGGTGACCTGGAAATAACCCAAAAAATATAAGACACCTGACTCAACCTTCTCCATATCTCCCAATGAGAAAAAGACCTTTGTTTATCATAGCAAATATGTTGCATCCGTGCACCTACTGTTTAGTCTGGTAGAGTTTGTGTCCTGTTCCCAGTTTGGACGTCGTGTACAGCAGCTTCAGTTCAGACTCTGGAAGCTGCACTTCAGCCAGTTTGGTCAGGATGTCTGCTCTCTGGATAAGGACAGACAGTGGGACATGTAAGTGGGTTGTGATCTAGTCCTTTATATCAGATTTGCCCAACGTCTTGCTGGCAGAGTTTAATTCAATTCAATTCAGTTTTATTTATATAGCACCATATCATAACAAAGTTATCTCATAGGACTTGTTCATATAGAGCAGATCTAGACCGACTCTATTTTAACATGTTTATGTCCAGTATACCTAATGATCTTACGCAGGATGAGTTACTGTGAATAACTGAGGAGGAATACATTTGATTCTGTTACCAAAACTGTTTCTGTTTCCCTTCTCCATTTCCTGTCATCACTCTACTGTCTGTAATAAAGGCATAACAATGCCCCAAAGAACATGTTTCTTCCCAAAAACCTTTTTTTTTCATTTAACAAAAGAAACCAAAGTTAAATGTTGTCTGAGCACAAGGAGCTGGACGGAAGCTCCTAAATAAAGAGTCTAATGTTGAATTTAAATCAGGAACTGTCGATCAAAGAATAATTAAAAAAGACTACAAAACTGACCAAACCATCAAAGCCAGGTCAGTCTTTGATGCGGAAACAGTCAGTACAAAAAATGTACTGTAGTTCAATACCCAGAATGTGTATTCAAAAGACGTGGCATTTTAAGCACAACTATTTTACCATTAGGTCCAGATTTATGTATATTTAATAATGCTCAAGAACATAGCTTAACGACTGTTTTGATTTTCAATTAATCACTAAGTTGTCTAGAGAAAAAAGTAAAAAGTGTTCATCACAAGAGAAATGAGAAAAGTTTGTTTTGCCCGACTGACAGTCGAAAACCCAAAGATACTCAATTTACAGTGAAATAAAACTGAAAATCCTCACATTTGAGAACCAAAGAAAGTATGGTGTCTTGTTTATTAGATTACTTAACTAAATCATTAATTGAATAACAGTTTCAGCCCTACTGGAGACATTGTTGTGGTCATAAAGATGTGTTAGCCTGGCTAAAAGAGATTGTTTGTAAAACTTGGTTAGAGAAATATCTTTCTTCTTAAAGCTACACAGTTTTGTCTGAATCTGCAGCATCAAACGTCTCTCACCTGAGCTTTCTTTTCCTTGCGCTGAAGGACCGTCTGCAGCTCTTTCCTCTGCTTTTTGGTGAGGGGCTTTTTGGTGGAGACAGGGATCACTGAGGCTTTCTTCTTCTTGGCTTTGTTGGCTGGGAGGACCAAAGCGTTGCTCTCGTCCACACCTTTTAACCTGCCCCCATCTGACGAAAACAAAGTCCGGAGGCTGTTACAAGCCAAGACCAAACAGACAAATAGAAGTGGCAATATAGAACTAATAATTTAACCAGTTTATACATTTAACTTTTTAATTCCCACCTTGCAGTTCCACCACAATGTCTGTCTTCCCTTCACTTGCTTGTTGTTGAGGGTCACATTGCTGTCTTCCCTTCCAGTTGTGTTTCTTCCTTATTTTTCCCATTTTAAATTGAGGTCTGGGAATCAATAAATAACTGTTTAAACAAAACCACACAAGTGATAACGTGAAACGTTAGATACCACGAAAAGGTCAGCTAATGTAAAAAGAGCTAACTGGCTAACATTATCTTAACCATTACGGAATTAACGTAAGTTACACAGCCGACGGAATCTTTATGGATATTATAAAATACAAACCTTTTTATTTGAACAGGTCAAAAAGCGGCATTTGAGATTTAAACAAGTGAAGTTTGAAATTACAAGCCTGCACGAACCTCACGTGTAAACATATAGAGGTCCATCAGTTAAAACTGTCCGACGGAAACGTCCATCGGTTAAAACTGTCCGACGGAAACGCTGTCTCCGCACAAAGTTTCCGCTACAAAGACGCACGGGAAAATCCTCAATACTTACAAACTAGTATTTGGTGTTTACAGACGTTGCGTTGTTTGTTGATCATAATTTATTGACACTGTGTTTTGTAAGATGTGGTTGTGCACAAGAACAATATAGCATATATATATAGTGTTTCTGTTCAAATAAATCTGATAATCGAATAGATCTAAATACCAAAAACATGACTCAAAATCTTTTAAATTAAAATATATTTGTGATTAAAATGTTTTATGTGGGACTAACATATACATGCCACAATCAGAACCATTTGTGATTTTTTTTCTGATTAACAAATCACACAAACATTTTCTATTTATTTTTAATATATATAGAAATAGCAAATTACTACATCTGGAATCACTGTAAAAAATGTATAAATACATATAATTGCCAGATATCACCACACACACATAAAAGCAC
>JAVQJV010038240.1:0-10887 GCA_036024995.1 Gadopsis bispinosus
TCTGTGGTTGCAGGCTTCCACAAATCCTTCTGTCTCTTCATGTGATCCCAGACAGACTGGATGATGTTGAGATCAGGGCTCTGTGGGGGCCAGACCATCACTTCCAGGACTTCTTGTTCTTCTTTACGCTGAAGATGGTTCTTAGTGACATTGGCTGTATGTTTGGGGTCGTTGTCCTGCTGCAGAATAACTTTGGGGCCAATCATACGCCTCTCTGATGGTGTTGCATGATGGGTAACTATCTGCCTGTATTTCTCAGCATTGAAGACACCATTAATCCCGACCAAATCTCCAACTCCATTTGCAGAAATGCAGCTCCAAACTTGCAAGGAACCTCCACCAGCTTCACTGTTGCCTGCAGACACTCATTATTGTAGTGCTCTCCAGCCCTTCAGGGAACAAACTGCCTTCTGCTGCAGCCAAATATTTCAACTTTTGACTCATCAGTCCAGAGCACCTGCTGCCATTTTTCTGCACCCCAGTTCCTATGCTTTTGTGCATAGTTGAGTGGCTTGGCCTTGTTTCCATGTCGGAGGTTTGGCTTTTTGGCTGCAGCTCTTCCATGAAGACCACTTCTGTCCAGACTCTGGGTCCCACTAGATACACTAAATATCGCACACGCTCAAGTTTCTGTACTAACAGCGTGTAGGATGAAGTATTTGGACACTCTCACCCCACATGACCCATGTCGACTCTTATTTTGGATCACCGTGTAGCTTCCAGTGCTTTCGGGGGAAACAGATCGAGGCCTCTGTGGTCAGAGCTGTCTGAACTCTGGGGCCTCTGAATCAATCCTCTCTGTCCCCCTCCCTCTGTGTTTGTCATTGCTCACTCGCCCTCTCCAGGCAGTGATGGAGGTCATGTGTGGTCAAGAGCTGGGAATGGACAATCAGGCAGCAGCTGTACCCGCTATCATCACTGCAGCTCATATCTACAGCCATATTACCCTGCTCGCTCTGTCTTTGTCTCCCATTTACAGAGCTGAGCGGTGCAGCATTGTCATTACTAGAGGTGGAAGGGATTACAATTGAAATTCAGTAATTACATTACAGCAACTAATCCACTACTTCGACATGAATGGGGGGTCAGTTTGCTGGCAGGAGTTGGATGACAGGGGTTTTTGGTAAATCTTAATTCAGGAATGGCCTGGTTTTGCTCAGCGTCGGAGGGCTAAACTAGGTTTGTGTCAGTAGATACGTGCAAACTGTAAGGCTGACTGCTCATTGAACCACGATGTCTTGCTTTCTATTTCTACACCTGTTAAATACAGGAGATGTTACAGCTTCAAAGTGCCTTCATGTCTTTTTCTCCACTGTAATAACCTCAGTGTAGAAACACAATCGTCAACTGGATTATTTAACAATACTACAGACTCATGTTATTGCCGTCAACTTTTATTATTTCTTAGAAATATTTTGCGGCAGTTTGGTTTGGGGTTTGGCTTTAAATACTGCCATTCCCATAAGCCTCAGCTGTCATTCCTATAGAGAAGAAGCCAGTCGGGGGCATATATCTGAGCTGTAGCAAGTTTAAGAGTGATTTGTCATTGCAATCGGGAGCAAAATACCACGGCAAAGTTGTCGCTTGGTTCCAGGCCTCCAGGCCCACATCTCCGATTTGTTTAGCGATTCAAACGGGGTGGTGTTGTGCCCCTTTCTGCCTCTTGGAGAAACAACTGACCAATCAGAGCATAAGAGGAGAAGGATTAACAGCGGGAGCATCATAGGCAGCTGGCCGTCTTGCTACAGCCACGTGAACTTGTGAACTCGCGACACGAAAAGGCAGCAGAAAAGACTTGTATGAGACTGACACAGCTGTGTAGGCCAACTGACAGAGATAACGACGCTCGCATCCACTCATTTCTTCAATCTTTGTTGTGAAAAATGTCAATTTAACTGCTCCCAGCAGCCTTTGGCCATTGACTCTTTATAAAAGAAGCACGTGTTTTCTAACACAGCGGCTCATCCTTTGTGCTGAATATTCAGCCAGGAGAGATTTTATCCAAGTCTCGTCTTGGACTCGCTCCAGCTGACCGGCACCGTTTCTGCAGAAAATAAATAGGACTTTTTTTGTCAACATGGAGATGCGAAGCAGCTCCACCCACTTATCAACTCTATAAGTAAAGTAATGTAATCACTTCTTCACGAGTAATCACTCATTAATTCAATCTTTTAATTAACTTGCTCAACGCTGCCTAATTACCCTTCACTGCAGTCCTATAAATCCACTCTTCCTTTGCTTATCTTGCCTTTTACATTTTTCTCCCTATATGTTTTTTTTTTAAAGTTTCTCCAAGTCCTTTTTCTCCCTCTTCCTCCGTTGCTATGGCAACTCTCTCTCTCTCTCTTTCTCTCCCTCTGTCTGGCGTACCCCCACTTTCCCCACTCGCTCTCTCTTCCTCTCGGCTGGTTGTATGGTTGCTATAGAAACAGACTTATTTAAAAGAAGAGCTAAGAAATTATCTTTTTCTCCCTTCGCTCTCCCCAACACGTTTGCTTTAGTTCCCTCGCTTCCTCTGTCTTTCACTTGCTCCACCCCCCCCATCCTCCCCCCTCTGGCTCAATCACAGGCGAGCAGACCTGCTCTAATTTTCCTTTGGCCCTGCCGTAAAGTGTGGATTTGTGCACAAACAAACCTGCAAATCTGTCTTAGTCTCTCTTAGCTGCTCCCCCCACACACACACACACACACACACGTTGTCCAATGGTCTGCCTCTCTCTGCTGCACACACACACACACACACACACACACACACACACACACACAGACAAGCGAACAGTACCTGTCTTATGGAACACACAAAATATACACACTTATTCTTTCCCATGACAACACCCTCTATCTTTCTTGTTTTTGTCCCCTAATTGGACTTGAGTCCCCGTAATGTGAGTGTATATGCAGTATGTCCTCACAACACAATGGGACCGCCACAGGAGCGAGAGACAAGCAACGTGACGTCACTGTCACTCTACACCGCCACCGTTGAGAGCTGCTCGCTTATCTCCCCGGCACCCGGGCATATCGAGCCTCACCGTGGGGAGATAGTGTCACCCCCCCACCACCACCTCATCGAGCCTCGCCAAGCCGAGCAGGAGCCCAGGGTGTTATCAGTTCCTGATAGTTATCGACTTACATTAAAACATAAGAGGGGCGAGAGGAGGAACAGGCGGATAGACAGACAGAAGGAGGATGGAAACACAAACAGAGTGGGTGGTGATGGATACCGGCTTTCATCATCTGTAATCATGTTGTCCATCTCCATCTTTAAACCGCTGCTGCTTCTTTTATCACTGTTTAAAATCAACCAAAGGAAAAGAACTAAAAGGGATGGAGGGATCTAGTGAGACTTAACAAATCTTGGTCGTGGTGCCCACGCAATGAAATAATTTGGTTACACAAGTTCAGTTTCTGATAAGGGAAATAAGTTTGGACAAGCCTCTGTGGGAAAGATTGGAAGGCGCTAAATGTTAAATTAAGTGAAAGTGGAGCCAGTGGATACTGGGTCTGTAGGGTGCGTTAAATCAGGATTATGATCGTCACACATTAAAGTTTTGAAAGAGAAAGTATTAAATATTACAAACTTTTCCATTAGCAGAAACTTCACTTTGTATAAGATATGCTGTCTTAATAAAATTAGTAACTGCCTGGTTAGACGAGGACGAAGGGAAGGACTTGATGTGGTAATGTATTTACAGTATATGTAGTTTAATATAACATAATGTGGTGTGGCAGGTGTCCCCGACCGTTTTCTCACCACAGACCATATCATATGTGTGGATGTTAACGCGCATGTTAGCTTGAGTTTTGTGCGTTTTACTCGTGTGCTCGCCAGCTGCTTGCAACAATATCCGGAGGCTGAGGACGGACGGACGACATTGCATAGCGTTGACAGTTAATAAGTATCCTATTGTTGTGGGTGTGACGGGCAGTGATGGCGAAACATGCAGCAGAGACAGGCCACGCCAGGGTCGAGGTGATTACTGCACAAATAGCTTATAAAGATTCATAATTATAATGTCTTTGCCTAATTATATAGCAGCTTCCTCCTGTAGGCCTGTTAGCATCTGTTCTGTGGCCGAGTTCCGGTCTGCAGCCAAGTGGTTGGGAGCCACTGTGGTTTGGTGCGGAACGATACCGTGTGGTAATGTGCTGTGATATATGGTGTAACATGGCACTGGGGCTGCAACTGACAAATCACATCTTTTCATTCATTTGTTTTTCTATTGGATGTCTTACTTACGGCGTGTTCACCTTAAAATAATAAAAACATATAATCAGCAGTTATATATCAGTGCCTATATGATAATTATGTTTGGTACCAATACAATACTTAAATACTTTACTTTGAGAAATACTAATAGAAATTTGAACTGGCAACGTTGCTGTTACATGGTACATATCAGACCCCTGGGCCACTTTCACGCGCCTCGATTCCACCAGTTAGCAGAAGCATTGAGTGCAACACCCAGCTCCGATGATCAATTGTCAAATTGATGATCAAATTGTGATTGAATAGACTGTCAGTCACGCAGTGGCTTTGTTGATGCCATCAGCTGTTTCATTGATGGCAGGGTTACGTAAGTACACACACATACGCAGACGCACCATCAACCAGCAGCGTGCATAATCCAGGGCAAAGACAAAAGGGGGAAGCCTGCGATTGCGATCTTGTAATGGATCAGATCGATTTAATTCACTGCGGCGGACAATTTCTCATTCTTAATCCTCAAGACGTCCCTGAATGGATTTTACGTGGGAGGCCCATTCAATTGTTCTCTCTCACCTCCACACACGAGACCCTCAGACGGCGAGCGAGAGACAACAGACAAAGAAACGGAGAGAGAGAGAGAGAGAGAGAGAGAGAGAGAGAGAGGCAGAAACATAAACTGCCTCCACACTCTGCTTATTTGATCTCGCAGCCCTTTTTGTTGACATTTTTCCTCGTATGAAAAGGAAGCACTTTAATGCTTTTGGTGCTTTAATGCTTGATGTCTGCATTTCTTGGAGAGCTTCTTCTTGGAGAGGGTGGACAGTTTGGTTTCTCACTTTCCCTTACAAAAACACTGAAGGGTTACTTCCAGCATTTTATCACTTTTATTGAATAGTCGTGCAGAGGACGGAGACCCATTTATCCTTAGAGGACTCGGTGGAGGGCGGAGCGTCGTGCAGTGCAGCGTGCTGCCTGAAATACGCTGGAACTGCCTGGAAGAGTCCAGGCCCTGCTGTCCCAGGAGAGCTCCATCTATAATAGGCCTGGCTGTTTCCCTCTGCTCCCTCGCTGCAACCCTCTCCGCACATAAATCTCTGCTTCACTCCGGTTAGCTCCCTCTCCTCTTCGGCATTTCACTCCTGCCCTTTTCCACACTTCTTTCTTCCTCTGCACTCCTTCCATTAGTGTTCCATCCTCAACTGCAGCTGGTCCTCAAACCTCCGTCGCTCCCCTGCCCTCTTCCCCCTCCACATTTCTCCCCGTTCTTATCCTCTTTTCTTGCCCTTCTCCCCTCATCTGCTCCTCCATTTTCCTTTCTGATCCTGCTCCCCATCCTTTTTTCCTCTTACTGCTCCTTCTGCACTTCCTTCCACTAATGTTTTCTTTCTTCATCTCTGCTCCTCCTTTTACCTCCCCCTCTCCTCTGCCTTCCTTCACTCCTTCGCCCTCTTCCTACCCAAACATCTCTCTTGTCCTTATCATCTATTCTTCTCCTCCTCCACTTCTCTATTCTCTCTCTCCTCCTCTTTAGCTCCTACTCCTCCTCTTCATCTGACTCCTGCATTCCTCTGGCCTACGCTTCCTTTTTCCTTCTTGCTCTCCTCCCCCCATCTCTCCTCCTCCTCTGAGCGCCCACAGACATTTCCTGCCCTCCTTCACTCCTCTACCCTTTTCCTTACCAAATTCAAACTCCACCTTTCCTCCTCTTGCCTCATCTGCGCCCTTATGTTGCTTCTCTCCTGTTAGCTCCCACTCCTCCTCTTGATTTCCCTCCAGCCTTCATCCTCCCTCCATCTCCACCTCCATCTTCACTCCTCCCCTGAGGACCTTTCCTCTGCCTCCTTCACCCCTCTGCCCTCCTCCTCCCACGTCTCTCCTCTTTTAGCGCCTTCTCCACCTCTTAATTTCTCTCTCTTGCACTTCCCTTCTTTCTTCTTCTGCCCTCTTTCCATTCATGTTTCCTCCCTCTCTCTCCCCCTCTTCCCCCTTTCTTGTTCTCTATCCTCACCTTCACCTCGACTTTTCTGCTGGAACCTTTTCTCTACACATAAATCTCTGCTCGCCTCCTCCTCTGCTTCTCAATCCTACCCTCATCCATATTATTGCATCTCCCTTCATCTCTCTTCTTAGACCCTTCTTCACTCCTATGCCTTCTTCCTCCCATCCGAATTTCTCTTCTGCTCTCATCCTCTCTTCTTCTTCTTCTTCACTCCCCTCATCTACTCCTTTCTATTCTTTCTATTCTAGTTCCTTGCAGCTCTTCTCCTCCTCCTTTCCCTCCATGTCCACGACTCCTCCGTCATTCAGGCTGACATATCAGCCAGAGTGACGGGTGTCGGTCCTAATACCAGTCGACGCCCTCTGTTAGGATCTGCATACTCTTCAGTCTTTCACTCCCAACACACACAGTCAGCCGTGCAGAGGAGGGAAGGGGAGTTTGCCGATGTCGCGTTACCAGATTACTAGATTATCGCAGGCATCACCGTGAAATAAGCAGTGACTAATTGTGGCTGTTATTTTATTTATTCATTTTAATTGCTGTTCCTTGTCACCTCAGATTACGCTTCCTGCGCCATAAGGATATCAGATCTGTTAGGTACTGGAGGGCTTTGAGATGAGGCCCACACACACACACAAACACACACTTAAATCCGCCACCGCCGTGTTGTTTGAGCCTCCGCTCTGCTCTTAAAAAAGGCATGACATGCCATTTTTAATTATCTTCATTTGAGAGTACAACGTTTTTTATTGAAGTGGAATTTTTTTTTTTTACCACCCAATTAGAGCAGCAGAGTCAGTCAACCTTTTATATTCCCTTTTATGGCGCGATCAGTACAGTATGGCACTAATGGCCAAGGTTGGGGGGCTTTGATTCATCGTGCGGTCGCTCATGCAAGCAATGCTCATCAGCGGTGCTTCAGATGATAAAATCCACCCGAGAAGACAAATATGTTCAGTTGCTTTGTGTATTGAACAGCAGCGACAGTACAAAAGTCAAACTGATTAATATTGTTCTGCCTCTGTGCACAGTTTTGTTGCATTTTTAACTCTTCAAGAGACGCCAGACCGCGAGGTAATTCCATCACATCTGGTCTACTGATAAAAACCTGAAAGTTCACTTTGTGTTTTCTTTGCGGAAAATATGACCAACTGCAAATTTGTGTTTGAAAATCCACCATTAAAATGGCAGGTCCCGAATTTTGGTTGGTCTGAACGTGACCTTAAAGAAAGGCCCCGTTGAAAACCAACAAATCCTCCAACCTACACAACAGAACGGGTCGCTTGCCAAAACCACACAGGCAGGCGTACAGGACCTTCGTCACCACGGTAACAATAATGAACACGCGGTTAGCGCTGAGATGCGGTCGCAGTTTGGTCAGGTTTAGGAAAAGATCATGGTTTGGGTTCAAATAAGTACGTTAGTTACGTAAACTAAGTTGTAAAATAAGTCAGCGTTGATTTTTGGTTTCTCGCGGGACACAAACAGCGCCCCCCCCTGGTTAAGGTGTTCTAACAATAAATGCAAATATGGGTTGTAATAAGCTGCTTACACAAACAACCTATACAGCCGTATTTTTGGGGATGACCTTCTCTGTAAAACACTAGTGTACTGTACGTTACGCTCTTATGTTCCACGTCAGTTTCATTCGTCTGCTAAAAAGCCTCAGGGTGCGAACACACTGCAAGAGTGTTGGTGGTGGGTGGAGGCCTCAGTGGGGGCCAAATGTCTGCAACAAGGTGAATCCACCCACGCACCCAACAGTGGGTATCCCCTGCAAAATCGCTGATTGAATAGCTCAAGAGAAATCATATAATCCCTCTTGTCTTCCAATACGCACACTGCTGCAGTGCTTCCCTCCAAAAAGATATGAACTAACGAAGTTGTGGTTCGTCACACACACACATGAAAAACACATCACATGCCAGTGAGTGTTGTTGCGCATTTCACCAAATCTTTACATGCTGTAAACGGCACAAACTGCGCTGAGAAAACCCACAAACCCCCATCTGAGAATGATTTTGTTGCTAGATGATTCAGAGAGGAACTACACGAGTGTATGAGGGCGTAACAGTGGAGCGCTTGAAAGTAACGATCAAAGACAGCCTCATCTCTCAGTCTGCCGCTGCACTGAGCTACAGCAGCACACAATGCTGGGGCCTCTCGGCCCACCGTGTCGTCGTGCGCCTCAAAGTGCTACGTCAAAGGCAACTGGACTTGCTTTGGATCCTTGGAAGATGTTCTGGAGTCCAGTTGTCTGTGAGACCTCCGTGAGGATCCCTCGGTGTCAACCTGTGCTGATGCAAACCATCAAACGCGGACGGTCCGGCTGGGCTGCTGTTGCTCAGGACGAGACTCAAGCCAATGGGGCGTCCTCTCTCTCTCTCTCTGTCTCTCTCTCTCTGTCTCTGCTTCCTGCTCTGCCTCGGTGTATCCTCAAACATCCCCCCTTGTCAACAGATTAGGATTGAACCCCGCTGTCTCTTCCTTTCGCCGTCTCTCTCTGCCTCCATCTCTCTGTCTTTTGGCCTGTCTCTTTACATCTGCGCCTCGGCTCTATTCTTGTGACGGGAGAAAAGAGTGGGAGGAGGAGGAGGGGGAGAAAAATAAAGTCTATGTATGTGTGTGTGAAAGAGAGAGAGAGAGACGGGACAGGTGCTTGCAGTGAAAGAATTTGCTTTGCTTGCATGATCAGGCTGCAAAAAATGTTGAGCTCAAGCAAAAGTGCTTTTCAAGAATCGACTCTGAGAAACAGGCTTCCTGCCACGGTGACGTGCTACACCGTGTCCCCCCCAACACACATATATATATCCTGGAAGGGCCGAGCAGTAATTACAGGGGCACACAGACGCGCGGTCAGCCGCACAGCGATGTAGTTGGCCTGTGGTAGGAGGCCAGACACACCGCCGGTGAATCAGGCCGCTCAGAGAGAAGCAGTCAGAGCTGTCAGCAGAGGGAAGCAGGCAGCAGACACCTGGAAGACTCCAAACAGGCTAAACACACATTAGGCTGCAGCTGCTGCATGTAGGGGACAGATTCACTCTGATCACATGTACAGGCTGACACCTGCTCAGCTGGAGACGCTGCTCTGCTGCTCTGCTGGGCTGGTTTTCATCGACTCTGTTGGTTCTGTTGCTTTGTTTGTTCTGTTCTGCTTCTCTGCTTTTCTCTCGTGCTCGGTTTCTGTTCTGTCCCCCTTTTCTTTGGATCTGTTCAGGTCTCTGTTCTGTTTCCTCACAGGCGTCTGCTCTGTACGGGTTCTGTTTCCTGCTCTGACCTGTTCTCTTCTGTTCTGGTCTGGCAGGTTCCGTTTTGATTTGCTGTGTTCTGATCCGTTTATTTTCTGTTCTGCTCTGTCCTCTTTCTGCTCTGCTTTGTTCTGTTTGGTTCTCTATAGCTACAATAATCAAACGTTACTGTCTCTATCTGGCAACAGCCAGCACATTCAGTATCTTTAGCCCTAACTGACCTGAGCTCCTTACAGTAGAACATTGATTGATTGGCATCAAATCATTGGGTCGATTGATCCAATCGGACACATTCTATTGTCATCCAAAAACAAATGCTCAGACTTTGCGTGTGTGTTTGTGTTCTCCTCCATTCTACCCGTATGAAGCAATAATGATCTATTCTGCTCTGCTCAGGTGGGAGCTCCACTGACTGTCTGTCTCAGCAGATCACTGTCTGTGGTTCATCACACCGGCGGCCGGCAGCACCGAGGACCCAGGTGCTGAAGCAGGTACACACACACACACACACACACACACACACACACACACACCCCTCAGTGAGTGAGAGGATGTGGTTCGAGGGGCAGTCAGGGCTCCAAAGACAGAGGTGATTAATTGAGGTGTCCTGATGTGAACAGTTCAACTGTGTGTGTGTGTGTGTGTGTGTGTGTGTGTCTGTGTGTCTGTGTGTCTGTGTGTGTGTGTGTGTGTGTGTGTGTGTGAGAGAGAGAGAGAGAAAGGGGCCAATCTATCAAGGTGATCGATAAATAGGAACATTAATATTAGTAATCGGGCTCTCCTCCAGTCCAGTGAATGTGTCTCCGTCTTTACGGAAAAATATGAATTTTTCTTCCTGGCAGCACACGAGCACGAAAGACTCTACCTGCATGCTAAGAGGATGCACTGATCTCTCTCTCTCTCTCTCTCTCTCTCTCTCTCTCTCTCTCTGATTGGGGGAATGCACATGTTGTGCGCGTGTTGGAAATTGATCCAGTGTGACTCATGTTAAAGCCCGGTGACCGGCCTGTGCATTGGATCCTCGCCTCATCAATCATCCCCTGGCTGACAGGGCCGTGCGCAGTGTGTGTGTGTGTGTGTGTAAAACGTCTTCTGTTGACCCGCACTGACTTGGCTCGTGTCGCCCAAATCTACCCATTCATGCGTTTCAAAGGTCACGTCAAAGCAACGCCGTGTGCAGATGCTCCACATCTCTCCCATAATAATCATCTTTAGGTCATTGAAGGAAGACGAGCGCGTCTGTGTGTCTGTGTGTGTGTCTGTGTGTGTGTGTGTGTGTGTGTGTCTGCACCCTGGATCTCAGAGCAAAAGACCCTGAACAGGCTGCAATAATGATGATGATGATGATGATGATGATGATGTCCAGAGCGGCAAGAAATCTACAGCAACATAACATATTTACACACAGACACACACACACACACCACATA
>JAVQJV010038245.1:0-16334 GCA_036024995.1 Gadopsis bispinosus
TTTGTAACAAATCTTGAACACCACGTATCACTTTCCTTCCACTTCACAATTATGCTCTACTTTGTGTTGGTCTGTCACATAAAATCCCAATAAAATACATTTAAGTTTGTGCTTGTAACATCACAAAATGTGGAAATGGTCAAGGGGGATGAGTACTTTTGCAAGACACTGTATATCTGAAACATCTGTATATCCTCAGAGCTGTACGTTGGAGACCAGGGAGCACCAGCTGGGACGCCCCGCCACATGGACGGGCATTGGGTTCGCTCGGGTGCCTGAGGGTGGCACCCTGGAGTTCCTCATCAGCAACATCCCCTACTCCATGGAATATGACCTGCTTATCCGCTATGAGTCACAGGTCTGTGTGTTTGCACTGTTGGCAGTAGACTCCACGGATTAATTGATTGATTGAAATACGCTTATTCTCTCTCTTGAGACTTAAATGAGAAGATCCATACCACTCACAAATCTTTTTCGGTGGGTTTATTGGCTGGACTTGTCCAGGGAGCAGTGACTTTCTCCGCTAGTGATAAGAACACTCCAGAAAGTCACTGCACCTGGCCAGGAAATCGTCCCACACAAAACCACAACTTTTTACACTTTTGTTTGTGGAGATGTAATGTGACAGGAGATGTGTGATAATTAGTGATTTAGAGGTGCTGGTAGGCCGATTTGATTACCTTGTGGAGAGAGCCTGGCTAGCTGTTTTCCACCGCTTCTAGTCTTTATGCTAGGTTAAGCTATACGACTTCTGCCTCCAGCTTCATAATCGACAGATATGAGAGTGGTATTGATCTTCTTCTTGGTAAAAAGTAATAAGTATGCCAGATTGTGCCATTTCAAATTATACCTTCAACTATATGCAGCCTTTCCTGTACAGACAAAGCTCCACTGACTATTAATGTAAAGGAGCATGCTGGTGGTTTTGTATGTTTCAGTCCTTTGCCTATAAATCATGTATATTTTACATGTTCAGCATTTTCCAAAGTATTTTTGATTGATTTCCTATCATCCAGGTTTTCATTACTCTGTAACTGTCCTCCTCCACTTGTGGTACTCTCATATTTCACGATCAGTACACTTTGACTGCATCTTGACCGTTTCACACTGATCTGACCTAGATGCCCCGAGACTGGGAGGAGGTGCGTATAACAGTGGTCCGTCCGGGGTCGATTCCCACCAGCAGCCCCTGTGGAAACACCATCCCTGATGATGACAGATTCACTGTCTCCCTGCCGGCTGGAGCCAGGTCTGTGGCTCAAACACACACTCACACACACACACACACACATACACATACACATACACATACACATACATACATACATACATACATACACACACACACACACACACACACACACACACACACACACACACACACGTGCTGAATATCAACTGTGTGCTGACTGTGTGTGATCCAGGTTTATGGTCCCTCATCAGCCTGTGTGTCTGGAGCAAGGTGTGACTTACACCCTCCGCTTTGAGTTCAGACGCTATCAGGATGCCAACAGTATCCTCAACGGAGCGGCCAATGCGTTCCTCCTTGTGGACTCTGTGAGATGAATTTCACTTTCCACTCCTCTAAAATAAGCATCTGACTCTTAAAGAAACGGCATTTTGCATTTTGCACTCAAACGCCTCCCCTCCTATCCCTGTCTTTGCTCCAGATTGCCTTGATGCCGCGGCACTCCTCCATGGAGATGTTCAACGCAGGGGATCCAGCTTCTAACAACAGGAAGCAGACCTATGAGCGGTACCGCTGCCACGAGGGGGCGAAGAGTGTGACCCGCCCACTGATGAGTGACACCTGTGCCAAGCTAATCACCAGCATGTCGGCCATCATAAATGACGGGGCTCTGCGTGAGTGAAAAAAGGCTCATTGAGATGCGTTTGCCTTGATTGAATGACGTCTATGATGTTTACAAAACAATAGGCTGCATGGTTACATGACCTTTACCCTGACCTCTGACCTCTCTGTGGAGGAAAACATAGTGAAGTTAACACTATTCATTTTATTTCTGACTTATTTATTTATTGGTAAGATTTCCTCCAATTTTCTGCATTTAGTTCCTTGATGCTTTTCTTCTTTGCATAAGCATCAATTGGTATTTATGGCAATTTTAGCATTATAATAGTGGTTAAAGGCTCCACACAAACTGCTAGTACTTCATCTAGAGAAGATAACCAAGCCAGAAAAGAAGGTTTTACATTGGTATAGCATGCAGAATCTTAAAGCGGCTATAATTTATGTTGTTATATTGACAATGTATCAAATGACAATGTGAAACGGTTCGCTTGTAGTGATTAAATTATTATCACCTCTTGTCACCCGAAACTGCAGCTCCCCTCTGCTACATGGAGCTTCATAGTTTCAGCTGTCCGGCCTGCAGCTTTATTGATTTGGTTCACTCTCGCTGCTCTCATAGCAAACAGAACTAAGAGAGCGTGAATATTGCACTTACATTTGCCATGTGTCCAGAACACGACATTAAAAAGTATGAACAATAGCTGCAGTATCATCATAGTTTCTATTTCCTGACACACTCAAGGAAAATTCAAATCTCAGCTCTTCTCTGTGCAACATAGTCAGTCATCAGCCTTTGCTTGTTCCTCTTGTTCCCAGAATTCAATGTGCAGGACGTTCCAATATGTTAGCGTTCACTGACCTCATGCCTGTGCTTCTCTGTGCTCCTCCAGTTTGTAATTGTGATCCTCAAGGGTCCATCAGCTCCATGTGTGATGTTCGCGGGGGCCAATGTCGCTGCAGGCCCAATGTGATTGGCCGACGCTGTGACCAGTGTGCTCCAGGAACGTATGGCTTTGGACCATCGGGATGCATAGGTGTGAAACTCGCATTTTAGATTTTTCTTTGGAATCCAGACCTGTTTATGGAGGATATGATGTAACATAACAACACATTCCATATATTTGCAGCCCTAATCTGGTTGAGGTTTTCCAACTGAAGATTAAACTTTCCCTAGAAGGGCTTCGTAAGATCTTTACTAAGGCACAGACAGTACAACAGTTAATAAAGCAGATTCACTGGAAAACGTCAATCAAATACCTTAGAGCTCACATACTGCTGACAATATTGGCAGTTTTATTCTTGCATTTTGTTATTTTATTGTCTTTACAATTGAAGGTTTCAAAGGTCTATTACTGTGCACTTGACTTTGCAGTGCCTTTCATTAATTATATGGTATGCTGCTGGCGCCCTCTACTGTCTCTCAGTACACAGATCCAAAGCCCCTTTACATAAATTATTAATTTCATATCCCTCTTTCTTTTTCTATATTTGATTCCTTCTCCTTTCCACTTCGATTCTTCCTATCATCTTCTCCTCCTTCCTGCATGCCTGCCCTTCTCCTTTCCCTCCCTCGGTCTAGCCTGCAGTTGCAGCTTGGAAGGCTCCGTGACTCGACTTTGCGACAAGTTCACTGGTCAGTGCCAGTGCCGGCCGGGAGCGTTTGGTCAGCGCTGCGACGGATGCCAGGCTGGTCACTGGGGCTTCCCCAGCTGCCGACCCTGCCAGTGTAACGGACACGCCGCCGAGTGCGACCAGAGGAGCGGAGCCTGCATCAACTGCAGGGACAACACTGGAGGAGACAAGTGTGACAGGTGATGATGACCAAGCTGAGATCAGGTTCAGTTTAAACAGAAAATTGAAAACAATTGCTTGATCATTTGGCATGTCACTGTGAAAAGCTCTGTGATGATATAACAGCCAAACAAGTATGAACACGATAACTGAAAATTGCATACAGTATATGCATACTTCTCCTTTGTTGTTGCAAAGTTTGCATTGGCCAGTTAGATAGGATTCTTCTTTACTAGGTACAAAATAACACTTAAGCATTATTAAATTAAAATTGAAACTGTCTTGTGTTCTTCTGTTATTGTAATTATAAAGCAGCTAAAGTCATTTCTGTATTGCAGGTGTGCCACTGGTTACTTTGGTAACCCAGTTTTGGGAATAGCATCCAGTGGTCAGTGTCGTCCATGCCCCTGTCCAGATGGGCCCAACAGTGGACGCCACTTTGCTGCCTCTTGTTACCAGGACAACCGTAACAGACAAATTATCTGCAACTGTAACCAGGGTTACACAGGTAAACCTAATGCTTAAACTCTTGCTCTGTCTCTGTGTTTTTTCGTCTATCCTTCCTGTTCCATCAGTCCTTGTTTCTCCTCTTCATGCTCATCAAGTGATGCTGGTAAAATCATCGGTGTGACCAGATGTGTGTGTTTGAATTTCACATAGAAATTCATTGTAACTTCAGAGGGAAATTCATTTTCTACAGAACCTACGACATTGTGAATACATGTTAAGTCATGTATAACTCTTCATCATGCACTTGTGTTATGGTTTGACTTTTAAAATATTACTACAAAACCTAATCTGAATCAAATATATGAAGTGTAATTGTGTCTGTGATGTGCTTTATCAAGTCAAAGGGCACTTCAATGGATCACTTTAAGCTGAAAGACACATTTTAAATTGAAAAAGACAAAATAGTTACAATTCATGTCACTTAGTTTCAGTGCATCAATAGTCTCGTTTGCACTGGAGTTTTGTTTATACTACCGATAACCTCAGTGGTTGAGATGTACCTCAGAACAGTACTCTACAGACACGCTAGCTCTGTGAGAGGCTCTAAATAGCTAATTAGCAATGTCATTAGTTTTTCAGGTTTTTGGATCACCAAAGTTGTTACTATTCATTCTGAGGGGGACATGAATGTCCTAAACCTAATAGGTCAACCTCACTGTGGCACTAGAAGAAAGGTCAGTATAGTCTTCATCCTCTGGGGACCATGAATGTCTGTACATAATTCCACAGCAATCCATTCAAAATGTTTCGAGATATTTCAGTTTGGAGGCGGTGGACCGACTGACTGCCATTGCTAACCCTGGAGAAAACTGATTCCCGTCAGCTTTGCAGTTGATGCTAATTAGCAAATGTTAGCATGCTAACATGTTAAACTAAGATGAACATGGTAAACATTATACCCGCTAAACATCAGCACGTTGGCATTGTGATTGTGAGCGTGTTAGCATGTTTAGCATTTAGCTAAAAGCTCTGCAGTTTACAGCCTCACAGAGAGTATGGCTGTGTAGACAAAGAGACATGTTGGGCCTGATGTTGGTGCTAGAGGAAAGGTCATGGGGGTCATGAAAATCACTAGGAATCATCCTCTGTGGTAGTCAACTAAGTTGTACTAACAAAAAAATGTTGACCGCTGAGGTTATATCCTCTTCCGTAGCAGTTCTGAAAAATGCTAGATACATCTCCAATCTTCTACGTCATGTGACAAGGCAAAGGATGTAACTCAAATGAGGTACGGCTGATGTTTGTCCATGGGCTCTGGTGAATGGTAACCTGTGTCATTTCCTCCCTCCCCTGTATTACTGGTACAGGGATTGTTAAACGCTCCGGGGCGACCATTTTTGAGCGTGAGTAATGATGGTTGACCTCGTCCCTTCCCCATCCTCCTCCTCCTCCTCTGTTTTCCACCAACCCCCCACTTTAACAACAGTACCCATGCATGGCTTAAGCACCCCTCCCATCACCGGTGCCGTGTCACAGTGCACCCCCTGCCCATGTATGAGACCTGGCTCAAAGAATGTCAAACCCTTTCTAAATGGTTTTCCCTTGCTGTGGTTTCTATGGCACTAAATGAACAAATAATTGTCCCTAAAATATATAGTAATATAATTATAAGTGGTTATATCATTTCAAACCACAGTGTGAACCAGGTCTGTGTAAACAACAATACAAGGACCTGAAAAAGAATCATTATTTTTGAGTGATTGTCTCAAAACGTGTGCTTTTTTACTCCAACTTTATATGTACCCTTTACAGAAAAAAGGGAGAAGTTGTGAGAATGGGTAATGTGGGTACAGGTCCATACTCAGATTGTGAGTCTGAGTCAGCTTCCCTCTTCTGTGTTTGAAATAGGTTTAACTGTTCATCTTATTCTGAGCAGTCACTTACCAGCCCGGCTTTTCAGATACAGCACAGTGCAGTACACTGCAGGCTATATACTGCGTGTCCACTATACACAGCATCTGTATTATGAGCTGTCTGTGTGACAGGACTGGCTTTCAAATGTACAGGAAGAGAAAAACTGTAGCTGATTACATTTGCTTACTGTCCCTCTTTCTGCTCACCAGTATCTCTACCCCCCCTCTCTGACCTTCAGACAACATTCTCTTTTTTCTATTTCTTTCTCGTCTAACCCCAGCTGTACTTTTACTCTGCCAGCACAGCCCTACTCTTTACCTCTACCCACCTTCTCATTCTTCACCTCTCTAATTACCTGCTGTTCTCCTTTTCCTGCTAGACTGAAATAGGCCAAGTATTTCTAAGTATTTCTTATTTTGAGTCCAATCTAAAGGGACAGAAAATTACACATAGCAGTTAGGGAAAACAGCCTTAGCCTAATGGTTCACTGGCAAAATAATCCAGTACTCTGCCTGACTGTTGTTATAGCTGTGTGGTACAGTATATAGCAGTAGTTCATGACAGGTGTGATACTGGTGCAGCCAAATGTGATACACAGCACAGTGTGGGATGCTACTGTGCAAACCAGGGAAGGTCTGTAGTGTAATTTGTAATTTGTAGTCTGTAATTTGTCAGATTCTGGAAGCAGACTGAGGCATAGTGCCAAAATCACAGAATGGGAATGACTGCTGACTAATTTTATAGTCTATTAGGTAATCAAGAATATAATAATGTGTTGCATAATCTACTGAAGAAGGGTGTGATGACAAAGACAGCTAACTTATGAGAGCTGGTTAACCCACCCCCACTGAGTGACGATATGTAACAAAACTGATTCTACTTCATGCTTTTCAGAAATGCGCTGAGCCAAGTCTTAGACTAACACGTTTCTTCCAATGGAAGAATCCACTGAAAACATCTTAGTCCCAGTCAAGGACTTGGTAAAATCAGGTTGTATGAGGCGGGTCCTCATTTCTTTGTTGAACCAACATTTCCTGTTAATTTTACTGCTGTGAAGTGTCCTGTTCCTGATGTTTCATACACCCTAAAAACAGCTTGGGAAATCCTGTTGAGAACCTCACACATTATTACTGCAAATAGTATATTTCAGTTAAAATAAAAATAGCAATTATGCAATGATCAGATCTCCTCCCTCCATACATTTCTTACTGTAACTCTCGTTGTCTTTTGTTTTTGCCTTTTTTTTTCTAATTCAGGTGCCCGATGTGAGGAATGTGCGCCGGGTTATTATGGCAACCCCTCTCAGCCCGGCGGGCGCTGTCAGCCGTGCCAGTGCAACAACAACATAGACATGTCAGACATGGATGCTTGCAACAGGCAGACCGGAGAGTGCAGGAAATGCCTTTATAACACTGAGGGCGCCAACTGTGGCACCTGCAAGAGCGGCTATTTCGGGGACGCATCCCGACGCAACTGCAGGAGTGAGTGACATGTTAATTGAAAAAAGTCTAGCATTGACTAGCATGTTAATGTTATTTCCAAAAAAGCTAAATCATGATGATGGCTGGCTTCTTCTTGCCTGTTTTCCCTTCAGAGTGCACCTGTAACTTCCTGGGTACTGACCGCAGCCAGTGTATGGAGCGTGCGGACTGTGTGTGCCAGCGTGCCACAGGGCAGTGCCAGTGTCTACCAAACGTCATAGGTCTGACATGTGACCACTGCGCCCCCAGCCACTGGAACCTGGCCAGCGGGAAGGGCTGTGAACCCTGCAGCTGTGATCCCAGCAACTCAGTCACCTCCTCATGTAATGAGGTAGGGAACACCTTCAAATAAGCACATCTCATGATGTAATAAAAGTGTAATTGCATTCACGTTGACAGCCACAAAAGAAACTGATGTGTCCTGCTTCCTTTTTTCCACTCCCTGTGCAGTTCACTGGGAAGTGTCAGTGTCGTGACGGCTTTGGAGGGAAGACCTGCACAGACTGTCAGGAGAACTACTGGGGAGACCCCAGGACACAGTGCAGAAGTTAGAAACATTAAGACATAATGCATGCTCTCAGGAAATGGTGTAGTTGTTCACATGATGAAGAGGCGAAAGGATTCACTGCAGAAGTGAAGTGATTGAAGGCTAGGTTGCATCGCAGTGCAAAACACATTGTTCGAAAGAGAATGAATTAACACATGTTAACATTTGAGAAAGACCAAATACAATGTTACCTGCCATGGCTAGCACCAAAGCTGGATTCCCAAAAGTGGGCAACAAGGTTCAGTGTGTGGCAGTTGGTTTGTGGTAAGTTCATTGATTGCAAATTATTTTGGTATTACTGAATGCACAACTAATTAGAAGTTGACATACAATAGACGCCAAGCTTAATCATAACATTACCTTCAATACGTGTCTGTTCTCTCTGTCAGGCTTTATTGTGGCATCCTTGACTAAATAATAATAATAAAAAATACTAATATGATATATTTCTAACTATGATCGGGAGACATCTGACAAATATCTGGTGCCATTAAAACCTTAGCTTCAAATAATGAATGTGTTTTACAATTTATTTTCAGAATAACCAGGACTGATTGAAAATGAATAATTGCATTCATTGCATTATGATGGATTACATAAATGTAGAATTCAAGCTTGCCTTGACAACTTTGTTACAAAATGCATTTTATTAGAATTCTGAATCTGTCTAATACAGTAGCTTATTTCAGAACTGTAACACAACTAGCCAGTGTGAGGCGTCACAACATAATAGCCATGAAATAATCAATAAGTTAACTTATTTTTGTAGATGACATTTATACCTAAGTACAAACAATTGTCATTATAAGCTTGTCCTTCTCTTCCCCTCCAGCTTGTGACTGTGACTGGCGTGGCATCGAGACCTCTCAGTGCAACCGGCTGACCGGCCACTGTGTTTGCCAGCAGAGGGTGTCAGGTGTCCGCTGTGACCAATGTGCCAGAGGCTTCTCTGGCCAGTTCCCCAACTGTCAGCCCTGTCACCAGTGCTTCGGGGACTGGGATCGCATTGTGCAGGTGCAGTTTAATGCCGGGGGGGGGGGGGGGTCTAATCCTGTATTGTGAAATATCAAATATCTGATTGATTAGGAGTCAATACTAGGAATAGTAGTCTTTCTCTTATCATAATTTTGTCTCATTACCAGGACCTGGCAGTGCGCACCAAGTCTCTGGCAGAGCGTGCCCATGAGATTCAGACCACTGGGCTTACTGGGGCCTATGAGAAGGCCTTCAGGGACCTGGAGGAGAAACTGGCACAAGCTCAGGACATTGTCAACGCACGCAACGCCACTGCTGCAGCTGTCGCTACCCTAATGGAGCTCATTGAAGATCTTAGGTACAACTGTTACAGCCCACTGCAGTTTAAGAGTTTCCCATGTGAAACTATCCATCTAAAGTTATAGTTATTTTTATGTCGCATCTGGTGGGTGGCAGTATCAAGATAATGATACTTGATTTAGGACATAAAAACTAAAATCTCTTCTCTCCTTTAGCAGATTTATTAAATTTGTCCAATAAAGTACATCTTAGATCATATCAGCATATCATCATAAGAACTTCTTGTCTTGCCCTGCAGAGCGCAGATCGGTGAGACCACTGACACCCTGAACCGCCTGGAAGGAGACCTAACCATCGTCCAGGACAGCAACTCTGAGGCAAGCAAGGAGCTGAGTGCTCTGGAGAGAGAGGCTAAAGAACTAAACCTCACTTCAGAGCAGCTACACCGCCAACTGGATGTCCTAAAAAACTCCAACTTCCTAGGTGAGAAGAAAAGGGATACTAGATCCTCATTATTCAACCATTTACACTCTTACCGCAAACGTTCTGCTGCTGCTGGCTTTGTATTAACTGTCCAAACCTTTCCTTCTCCTACTCAAGTTCCCTCACATGCAGCATCTTTATTCCTAATCCTCCTCCTTCTCAGCACTGTGTCAAGAATATGCGGCCCCTAATACTCCTCAAATTTGCTCAGTTCATCAGTTCGATTAATCTGGAATGTGGTAAGTGAAAATGCAATTTTCTTCCTCCTCATTCCTCTAGGTGCGTACGACAGCATCCGTAGCTCTTACAACAAGTCCCGTGATGCAGAGCGGCGTGCCAATGAATCAACAACCACCAGGCCCAGCACAGTCAGCCAATCTGCAGACACTCGCCGCCGTACCGAGCGCCTCATCGCTGCCAAGAAGGACGACTTCAACCGTAAAAATGCCGCTAACAAGCGGGCCCTTGGAGACCTCAACACCAGAGCACAGGGCCTGGACATGAAGAAGGTCAATGAGAAGGTTTGGTCACGTTCTTTATTATTTCAGGAAGCTGTTAGCACTGACAAAGCTTGATAGCATTCATGTATACAGCCATAGAAAGGCAGAGAAAAGCTGTAGAAGCAGTGACATTGAAAAAAAATGGTTTAACGCTTTCTAAGTATTGTGGTGAAACTGCACAGCAAATAAAATAGATGTAATTTTTGTATGCCTTTTAGGGAAAGCACAGAATCAACAACAAATGTCCCCTTTTAGCTTGATCGCTAGTGTGGTCGGAGAAATCCCACAGGATGGGTCAGATGTCCTCAGGATCTGCACTACCATTTAATCAAACTTATAATACACTTCAATACTAAGAAGGAAATCAACTCAGTGAACCCAAGTCTACCATCTTTATACCCTGCTAACTCCTCCTCCTGTGGGCCTTAGTTAGGGACCTCCCGCTGACCGTGAACACATTGCCATCTCATACACCATTGTTTCTTCACCCTTTCTTTTTTATAATATTGCTGATCGATCAGTAAATAATCATGTCTTTTACATTCCTATTCTGGTTTTAACCCTATAACTTCCTTACTCTTCTTCTGCTCCATACATTATTTCTGAGATGAGTTCCAGCTGGAAAAATATAAAGGAGTGTACTCCACTGTTTGAATTGCTCTGACTGATGTCATCCTTCTCTTCTCCCTCTAACCTGACTCCCTCCTCATTACCTGTCTCGCTGAACATTAATTGGCATGTGTGTCTTACATCAATGTCTAACTAATTGGTTTGTGTTTTATATCAGTGTCTAACTAGCTCAAGGTAAGTACAAACTAGGTGCATCAGTGTCTGACTATATTTTATTATACTTCATCATTACATACAATACAATAGCAACAAAAGATATACCCCGCACTAGTTTGTTTCATTTTGTTGTGTGGATTAAGAAAATGGTTTTATCAAAATGGATATTTTTCTATTACAGGTAACAGCTAAGTCAATTTAGCTTTCGCTAAAAACTCAATATTGACCAAATATGTTGCGTTTTGCCTTTGTAGGACAGTAGAGAGTGAAGTGTCTCAGTCCATACAAATACACGTACCTGTTCACCCGTCCCGACAGGTTTGTGGGACCCCAGGTGATGCTCCCTGTGCGGAAAGTCCTTGTGGGGGTGCAGGTTGCCGTGACGATGAAGGGAACCGTCACTGTGGAGGCCTAAACTGTAACGGCGCTGTAGCAGTAGCTGACAATGCCCTGGAGAGAGCCAAACACGCAGAGAAGGAGTTGAACAAAGCTATGGGAGAGGTGGAGGGACTCTTTACAAAGGTATGGGGGCATATGAGGACTGTAGTTACTGTTCTTTTGTCAAATTTCACGTGTGACTTCTGGGTCATATGTGCACTTAGACAAAACATTTTTTTAGTGGGCTTTGTCAAGTTAACAATTCTTGGAAAAAGCATTTAGGTTACCAAAGGTGAAGAGTACATTATGAGAAAAGTCAACCGCTATGGCAAATAAGTTGTCTGCCATCCTTTTGTGTCCTCTATATGCATTTCTGCCTTTCATCCAGGTGGAAGAGGCCAAGACCAAAGCAGAGGAGGCCAAGGGTAAAGCCCGAGCAGCTATGGACAAAGCCACCGCCACCAAAAACAAAGTGGAGCGCTCCAACAATGACCTGAGAGACCTCATCAAACTAATCAGAGACTTCCTCACTCGTGAGTGAGACAGTGTAGTGGAAAATTGATCATTTATGCAATGATAAGTCCTGTAATGGGATCATTCTGTTTGCTCACTCAGTGTACTTAGAGGTCGGAGATTAACAGATGTTTGTTCAGACTGTTTGTTCATTCAACGTCACAATGTTCTACTGAGTTTATACATTAGGATGTATTTTACATGTTGCAAGGTCACCAAGAACATGTAGAAATTCTACAGTGACGGCTGGTCATGATATTGGTTGGGGGGGCTGACAAATGCATTATAAACATCAATAGTTTGCGCTGCAGCAACAGCAGTATCATATCAGATACCAAGTTAGAGATGAACTACAACACATGTTCCAGCTGTAGCGACTGTCCAGAGATGCTGCAACTGTTTTTAGTTTGTTTTCTAATTTATATGGCTGTAGCTTCTCTCTCGGGAGGTTTTCGAGTCCCACCGCAGTTCTGTCAACTAGCGGGGAGTAACAGAGAAATCTCTGCACGATAGAACCGTCAGTGAGGCCTGAACACGTCTTAGACGTGTTGTTGGCAACCTGTGTGTTTGACAGGCGATCAACTAACTGGCTAAATCAAAAAAGAGAACTGATCAACAAGGTTCTGAAACACGCCTTGCTGCAGTGAAGCGCTGGAATTCATCGGACCCCCGCAGAACTTGTGTGCCCCACAACATTCAGTCCACAATCCATGACAGTGAAGCCTGTTTGTCTTTCCCAGCTTGTTGTGTCTCTGCATAGCGAACATTGTTTCGACCCTGCGCCCCCTGTCTGTTCACTCTGTCACGGCTCTGCAGCACCGCACCGGCAGTCATTGGTGAAAACTCAGCGTTTCTGGGCTGAATGAATTTAACCCAAATGCTCAGCAAATCAAGGGTGCGTGCCACGACACATGTCACTCACTTAACACAAATATGATTGGAAGCTGAGGCCGCTGTGTTTGGGCTGTAAAAAATAAGCCCATTTCAATATATCCTGTTTTTCTTTCTGTTGCTCCTCTAGGTCCCACCAAAACTGAATACCTGAAGATCTGTTTTAAGGTTTTTTTACAATTATTATATCATATTTATTGTAAAGGATAGGGAGGGCTTAGCCCTGTTAGCCCATTCATACCAGCCGTCCCTGCATGTCATGACCAGAACTGGACTCATAAAACATAAGAGAAAAATATCATTAAATGCATTATATGATTATACAGTAACATCTATAGACGTTATATATAAGTGAAAGATTCCCACACTTTCAACAACGGCTTTCTTCTTGCCAGGCTTCCATAAAAGCCAGATTTGTGGTGTGCACGACTAATAGTTGTTCTGTGGGCAGATTCTCCCACATGAGCTGTGTATCTACCACCAAGTATCATTTTCCTTCCACTTCACAATTATGTGCTACTTGGTGTTGGTCTATCACATAAAATCCCAATAAAATACATTTAAGTTTGTGCTTGTAACGTCACAAAAAGTGGAAATGGTCAAGGGGTGTGAATACTTTTTCAAGGCACTGTATATTGTGGCAGCCCTGGAGCACCAGCACGAATGGCAAAGGCCCAGGTGGCGTTGGGTCAGGTGGTGAACAGAGCATACATCCCCATTCACAGATTGCAACCACTGGGCAGCTGGCAGTGGATGCACCTGTCGCTCATTGCCTAATCAACGGGCCCAGCAAGGCAATCAGGGAACCTGGCAGATATAAAGCCAGAGAGGAGATGAGAGGGGAGGGAGGAAGAAGGTGAGTGGGTGCTATACCAGACTGGAGTCTGGCCGTGGTGAACGAACAGTAAAAGACCCTAACCAGGAAGAACTTTTTCTTGACTGCTTCTTTTTCCCTGTTTTTGGCTGGTAATAAACCTGACCTTTTTCTGCTGAAATCTTGGCTGGTGTGAGTTGTTTGTGGTGATATCTTTAGATAATGTCTTTAGGAGGTGTTTGGGACAAAGTACAATAACTGAGTGTAATGTTAGAAATGGTTGCAGTGGATTTTATTTAGGGGTATCAGAGTAAAGGGGGCTGAATACATAAAGAAATTGCACGTAATCCAGTTTTTTATGTCCTTGAGGCATGTGTGAAGTTTAACTAATTGATTGGTTTCACGTGGCTTGATTGATAAATATATAACTGGGTATCATCTGCATAACAATGGGAATTTATGGTGTCTCTTAATATTGCCCAGAGGAAGCATATTATAAGATGTCATATAATTGCTCCAAACACAGAACCTTGTGGAACTCTGTGACTTACTTTGGTTTGCATGGACAATTCATCATTAAACAATGTACAAACTGATATCGATCTGATAAATTGGACTAATAAAACACAGGGAACACAACCCAGGGATGGGCACACACACCGACGACGAAAGCTAAACACGGTGTCCATAGACATGGCAGGATTTTCAAAGTACAGGCAGACAGAACTCGGGCAGCCTTTCCATTTTTCAAGATTTATCGATTTAGTCCTAACTTAAACTACATTAGCCATTCAAACCTTAAAGTTTTCTACATTTTTCTTACATTTTAGTTATTCAATTTTTCAGCCCCATTCATTTTAGACTATTTCAAACTTTTCCAAGTCTTCATACTCCAGGACAATTGTGTTTCTATTTTATTTGTATTTTTTGTTATGTTCATTTTATTTAGTGCAATTAAAAGTTTGATTAAAATATAAACAAAGCAAGAATGCCTGTTTTGTAACTGAACAAATGCACAAAATGAGGCAATTATAAGGCTTCTCCTGAATGCAAAAGGGTTAATCAACACACAAACCATTCAATTAAGAGCCACTTGGGAGCCGAGCCATAAGAGCCAGTTCACTAAAAAGAGCCGGAATTCCCATTACTGTTGTGACTGTGTGTCTGACCTAGTGCAGTAGTTCACAATTTAATGGTGTCTCATACTAACAATGATTTGATCAGGCCATTTATTGAAGTTATTGATTTTGACAACTATTTAAATGATATATATAATACATTTCACACATGTTCAAAATTAAAAATTCCCTGTGATTGACTGGCGACCAGTCCAGGGTGTTACCCCGCCTCTCACCCAATGTTAGCTGGGATTGGCTCCAGCCCCCCCCTGCGACCCTTCGGGATAAGCGGAATGGAAAATGAACTAATGAAAATTTTGAGTTCTTCAAGCTTTCTCAACCTCTTCCCAGACATTCATACAAGCACGTAGAAATGCCATTCCAACTTTGAAGTGTTCACAAACTATTGGATTATCTTCCATTAATTTAACGTTTTCATTTCATTCATACCTTTTACACTGTCGCAATTTAAATGTCATGAAAGTTTAAGTTCTTCTGAGCATTTTACATGAGTGTGTATGTGGCCGAATGTTCATGGCTAGAGTGGGAGATCCAACAGACACAGTTGAGAAGAGCTGTAGAATCATCTTAACAATTTCTACTAATATTGCTCTTGTGTCCACAATTTCCACTCTACATAAATCATTTGCATATTAGAACTTAGGGAAATCTGTGCTTTTCCATCAAATGTAACTATGGAAGAAATCGGTCTTACACATTTGGCTCTGTGAACAAGTGAAGTGAAGGCATGTCCTACCAACTGCTGCATAGACTCATATTAACTTTTCCAGGTCTTCATTCTCCTTTCCAACTCACATTCATACTTTCAGTTAGAAACTCCATTCAAACATAACACATTCCATATCTTTCTTACATTATGACTTTTATTTAACTATTAAAACCCATTCATACTTTACATCAGGAGTGGGCAATTAATTTTCTCAAGGGGCCACATGAGAAACTGAGACTGTTGTTGTGGGCCGGAGCAATAAGCTGAACTCAATATTAATTTAATTCATTCATTATCCATACCGCCTATCTGGGGGTGGTGGAGCCAATCTCAGAACATTGGGTGAGAGGCAGGGGAACACTCTGGACTCGTCGCCAGTCAATCACAGGGCAGACAGACAGACATTTAGGGGACGCACATTCACACCACATTCATACACCGATGGGGACACAGTTGCCATGCTGGCCTCCACCGGGGGCAACTCGAGGTTCAGTGTCTTGCCCAGGGACACTTCGACATATGGACAGTGGGAGCTGGGATCAAACCACCAACCCTGGGGTTAATGGATAGTTAATGGATAGTGGGCTGAGAGGATAGTGTAGTCGCACTAAACTCTCAGCCACAGCCCCCCCTAATATTAATTTGATTTCTTTATTAAAAAAAAGCAGTAAATTGTGTGGTTTTGATAAGAGTAGATGTTATGAAAATGTGCAGCAGGAATAGTAAAAACGCCGACATTATAAGGCCATTTAATAAACATTCACAAAAACAATTTTGAAAATTAGCATGTTTTTTCATATTTCAAAGAGTGCTATTTAGTTTATAGTACAATTGCTTTTACTTTCACTTCTTT